>PVKC010035101.1:0-13557 GCA_004027635.1 Crocidura indochinensis | reverse complement strand
CTTTCAATCCATACTGATATTTAAATTGGGATGACTTTATTGAAAAAATTTGGAGGTCACATGGTATGTGGTCATGCATTCTAGTAAATTCAAGTCCTGTGGCTGATATTGCAGCTTTTGTGGAGCAAGCTATCATTGCCAGGGCTTCTGGAAGTATTAAAAGGGGTATTTTACCCATGGGGGTATAAGGGAAGGTGCCTGCACTCACTCCAAAGAATACTCACACAGCATACCTAGAGTTTGGATCAGTTTGGCATTTCTGCAGAGCTCTGTGGTTGAGTGGTGAAGCTGGGCCACTGTAGAAGCAGAGGTTGGTGCAGCCTGCATGGATTTGTCAGGATGAGGACTTAGCTTGCCCTCTTCTTGCGATTTTCAGTTGTTGGTTAGTGTACACATGCTATTTCATGGCTTGTTATTCATTTCTTTGAAAATAGAGTGAGTCTATGGAGCTGGCCAAATGCAGACATTGCGACTGCATTTGTGGGGTTGGTTCTGGCTGCCAACACTTACAAAAATAGGCCTTGGGATGGAGGATGCCCTCACTTACTCACTTTTAAAGAGGTTAAGTGGGGGTCGGAGAGATAGTACAGGAAGTCTTACATTCAGCTTTGCTTGGTCCAGGATATCATCCCCAAAGCATTGCTAGTGGGCACTCCTGAGCACAGAAGAGCACAGGAATAACCCCTGAGCATCATTGGGCACAATTCAAACCCTCCATCCAGCTCTAGAAAAAGGATAAATGTCTTCACAAATAAATACTTATAACTACAGATGACTTTAGAAATCTGGTTAAGGGGCCGGAGAGATAGCGTGGAGGTAAGGCATTTGCCTTGCATGCAGAAGGACGGTGGTTCAAATCCCGGCATCTCATATGGACCTCCAAGCCTACCAGGAGCGACTTCTGAGCATAGAGTCAGGAGAAACTCCTGAGTGCTGCCAGGTGTGACCCAAAAACCAGAAGTGAAAAAAGGGGGTAGAAATCTGGTTAATTGGATAAGTGAAGCTCAGTCTGAAAAAGAGATTAAGTTCTTTTTTTTTTTTTTCAGGAAGTTTTATTTATTCCATCCAAGTGCTTTAACAGTTACTGCTTCTTGTAGCTCATCCAAAGGCAACTTTCAAAATAACATCAAATGGTCGTGAGATTGTTTACTGCTTTTATTCCTCCTTATTTCTTCTCTTTGCTTTTTATGGCCTTTACTCCCCAAATATGACTGACCTTACAACTGGTAGAATCTGAGGCCAGAGCAATAAAGCAGTGGATAGAGAATTTGCCTTGCACACAACCGACCCAACTTTGACCACTGGCATCCCATATGGTCCCCTGAGCGTGCCAGGAGTAATTTCTGAGCACAGAGCCAGGAGTGCAAACGTTCTGCTTGGTTACTTACCGTTCAGATGGCCGCAGTGGGAGGCTTCAGCTCATTGCAGACTCGTGGAAGGGATCTTGGCTCCTCTATCTATTGCAGTCTTTGTTTATCCTGGTTTCTTTTGTTTATTCTGGCTGAGAACTACCTGGTGTGTCCCCCCAAAAATCCAAAAACTAAAGAAAGAAAGAAATTGGTGGAATCTGGTAGCACTCTAGGAATAGACCCAAAGTAAGGGGAGAGCTGGATCCTGGTTTTCTTGCTATCCTGGAATTATATGCAGAAAGGGGAAATAAGGGGCATAGGAAAATTCCATATCTACATAGGGCAACATAGAGAAATATAGGTGTTCAATATCTTGTGAATCTTTACTTTCCAAACCCTAGTTAGACAAAAACATGATAAACAGTGGAATATTACACAATTCTAAGAAAGAATAAAATCATTCAATTTGCAGCAACATAGAACTAGAAGATACTATGTTGAGTGAAGTCAGTCAGAAGGAATAGCTATAGAATGGTCCCTCTTATGTGAGACTTAAAGAAGCACAGCAAGAGGGGCGGAGAGATAGCATGGAGGTAAGGCTTTTGCCTTGCATGCAGAAGGACAGTGGCTCGAATCCTGGCATCCCATATGGTCCCCCTAGCCTGCCCGGAGCGATTTCTGAGTGTAGAGCCAGGAGTAACCCCTGAGCGCTGCCGGGTGTGACCCCCCCCAAAAAAATCCAACAAAACAAAACAAAACAAAAGATGCAGAACAAGGTAGCAACAAATAGCCCAAGGTAACAACAGGAGAACTGATCCACACAATTAAATTGGGAAGGGGTGGGGATCAGGAGAGAGGGACCTTGAAGTCCTTGGGAGAAGAAGATGGGTATATTGGTGAAGGGTGTGGTGTTGAAACTTTGTTCATGAGAAACTAGTAGGAGGAGCGGGGGAGGAAGAGGAGTAATAGTAGTGTAATAAACCACAAAATAGAAGTTTTTTTTAAATACAAAGTGTAGATGTTCTCCAGGACTCTTACTTGCGGTCTCTGTATGTTCTGCTATGTGTTCCAGAAAGAAGCTTTGATTCAATGTTAATAACTACCAAATCCTAAGTCCTGTGAGGATTCCCAGGTATCAGCTAAATTACCTTAGACAGGTAGATGCTCCATGTTTGTGTCTCAATGTTTTTGTCTTCAAATCTCCTTGTTTAGTCTCTTTCCTAGGAAAGAACATTTTGATGATGACTTATCTTCTACTGAGTTTCACTTATTTTTACTGCTTTGTCCAAGCAAAGGGGCCAATCCAGGGGGCCTTTAATAGTGGGAAAATCTAGCTGGCACTCTGGGAACACTTGGTAAGCACAGGTTCCATCATGCCTTGCACTCCTAAACCCCGTAAACCCAAGAACACCCCCCACCACGCATGAAAACAAAGCAATTTTCAACTTGGCAGGTTTACATAATGATTAAATAATGTCCCCTCTTTCAAAAAGATGCAGCTCTGCTAGGGAATTTAATGAAAATTAGTGGATCCTCTTAGCTAAACAAATAAGTAAAAGTTTTTTCCTCTTGAATGATAATGTCAACAAAAGAAAACTTTGAAATTGTTTCCTTTCTAAGGCCTTATACTGGCCATTTTCCATGGCCCCTGCTCTTTTTGCTAACTCCTGCCGTTTACCACTCTTAAGAGCCAAATTCTAGATCATATATTTCAGTAAATATCTCAAAGTGATAAATAATATTGACTGTTGGCAGTGAGTGGGTTTGTTTTGTCCCAGATTGATTATGCATTGGTACAGTAACAGAAGGTCATACTGAAGTTCTAATATTATAGTAAATTGTGATGTGTTGTATTGAATAGCAGCTTCTGGATAGCTCAGGTAAATTATGAATCTGAGAGCATTCCCTCTCTGAGTGAAGGGCTGCTCTTGCAATTTGAACGCCTGCCTCACACCTCCTTGTCAGAGAATTACTGAGACCCATCAGTTACCAAGAAATTGGTGAATATGACAAAGCCCTCTGGCTCAGCCACAACTAACAAGGTCTTTGAGTCTTAAAATGTGTTTGCTAAGGAGGGAGATTTGGGACATTGGTGGTGGGAATGTTGTGCTGGTGAAGGGGGGCATTTTTACGTACTGAAACCCAACTATAATCATATTTGTAATCAAGGTGTTTAAATAAATATATCAATAAAAATGTGTTTGCAGAGCATTCAATATCATCTTGGGATATGTTAACTATTCTCAGACACTCAGGGCTGGGTCCCCTCCCTATCGGTGTATTTGAGCAAATGTTCCAGATGATTATGAAGGCACTGAAGATAGAGATCTTCTGATCTAATTACTTCAGGTGGCCATATTTTTAGATTTTTCTACTGTAAAATGGAAATTTAATAGCAAATTAGTACAAGATCCCAAGAACACACAACTTGCTCTCTTTACTTCTGACATCTGAGGACTAAATTTATACACCAGGCAATAGTGCAGTGATATAAAGTGGACAGGCTCCGGAGTCTGCCTGTCTGGTTCAAATTCTGGGTATCCAAGCAGCCGATGGAATTGTCCTGCTTGGGGTCAAACAGAACAGGGGTTAAGAAACAGTTGACCCTCCTGGTTCAATTCCCTATTGAGGTATATGGTTCCCTAAGGTGAGGCTATCAAAAAGCCAGGAATAGACCAGAACACTGTGAGGTATAATCCAAAAGGGGAAAATAGAAAAGAAAGAAAAAATTCCTGTTTGTTGCATTTCTACTCCATAAAGTAGAAAAATGGGCCCATATTCTAGGCATTATAAGGAAATAACACCCATATCCTGAATATTATAAGAAAATATTCCATATATAAATATTCCAAATATAAGAAAATCATATCCCAGACATTATAAGGAAATAGCACCCATATCTTGGCTATTGTAAAGAAATAGCATCATATTCCAGCTATTGTAAGAAATAATACCCATATCCCAGGCATTATAAGGAAATAGCACCTATATTTGGCTATTATAAGGAAATAGCACCGATATTCCAGACATTATAATTCAGAACAAGCCACACTTTGCAACCTCCATCTATTATAAGAGTATAATTTTGTAGTCTTCCAGATCTACCCATTTTTATGTTCTCACTATTCTAAGGAATATTTTAGGGCAGGTACTTTGTAGGGACGCAATCCTAAATTATATGCCTTGGTGATCAAAATGACCTATTTCATAACATGCATTATAGCCTGGTTTCTAGAAGGCAGTTGTTCAAAAAGTGGAGATGATGTCACTGAGTTAGTCAAAAGCATGATCTTGGTAGCAGACATTGGTCTCCTGTCAGATGGTGTTGTTAGGCATGTTTGTGGGGAATCGTTCTGTTGGTAATAGTTGAGTTCAGATGTCTAGCACAGGTTCTGCCACAAAAGAAATTATAGATGAGGTGAGGCACATTCTCTATTCAGAAGCCACACACTCCTGGCTTTCAATAGTTCTTGGTTTTCTGACTCCAATATTATTACCCCAGTTAAGAGCCTCCAGCAGTCTAAAAGCCTGCAGAGAAACATGTGAGGAGTTAAGAAGTGGTTCATTGTGTTGTTACAGCTCCTGAATCATGGAGTCTTGGATTTGTCTGTTTGGAAAGTGTTATTAATTCTCATAGTATCTGGAGTTTACCTTTTACTGATAATCAAGAAAGAATTTTGAAACCATAAAGGGTTATGACTTGCCCAAGATGACAACATTGTCTGGAGAGTTGTAGTCCACATATCCCAAACATTCTTGGCCCCTTTTCCTGTACACATCACTGAGTGAACAGTAAATAATGGTTTAGGTGAACAAAGCCAGTTTCAGCCGTAAAGATAGTTTTTAGTATTTCTTCCCTAGCATGCTAACCTTTGTAAAAAATAAAAATAAAAATAAAAATCTAACTCCTCAATTCTCTGAGAGCAGTTATTTTTTAATTGAAGAAGTCCATTGTGGTATGTTTTAGTTTTGTTCTATTTTATTTGAGGTACACAACCAGAGGTGCTCAGGGCCTCCCATTGCTCTGTGCTCAAAGATCAATCTAGGGATCATAAGCTGTGCTGGGGATGGAACGAGGGCTGGCCATCTGCCAACCAGAATCCCTTCTTAGCCCTTAACCCCTGTAACTAGTTTGTAGATTTAATAGCTGGTATCTGAGGATAGGAATCAGACTGATACCTAGGCAGTTGTTCCTGGTTTGAGGTAACCTAGAAAAGTTGACCAATTGCCCAAGGAAATACTTAAAGTTCAGAAAGCTTTTTTCACATGCATACTTTTTGCACAAGTAAATCCCATAAGAGTACCAAAGCAAGAGCTTAGAGCTGCCCCTCCCTGACTCTCCTCCTATGACCTCCACACTTTCAAGCCTGCCTTCAACTCCTTTGATGTTCACTTCAATATGATTAGCTTAGGTACAAATTTGTACAAGGAAGTTTATCTTGTGATTTACTATCACCTCAAGAGCCCTCTCTAAGTGACCAAGCAAGATGGAGTCATGCTTACAATTGAAGCAGCCCTCATCTGTATTCAGAGAAGGCATTGAAAGACTGATAAGTGACATGATCACAGTTTGAGGATGCGGTTACCCCACAGTGGAGAAGAGAAAGGAAGATTCTCTAATAAGGGGTCATTGTTATAGAAAACATTGTTATTAATTATGGTATGCCACAATTATTTGAGAACAAGATCATGCTAGGCTAGTGGTCGTGGTGGGTATACCAGCAGTCTGTCCTTGCACAAAGTCAAAGGACCTACTCTCTCCTTGATGTCTAGCTTGTCCTTGAGCTTCTCAGACTTTAGATTTCAGTTCACACAATCCTTCTGAATGTATTTTTAACTGGCCACACAAATGAAACCTGCTGCCCACATATGTCTCAGACATCCCCCCTCGTCTTCCATGCAAGATATGCAGTTTCTGTATAAGCAGTGTCTATGTCTTTGTCCTGTGTCTGGCTCCTTGGCCACAGTTCATTGTCTTGCTGGGCAGAGTGTGGGTGGTACATCTGAAAGTAGGACTTAAGGGGATAAAATGATAGCACAGTGGGCAGGACATTTCCTTGCACATGGCCAACCCATATTCGATCCTTGGCATTCATATGGTCTCCCGAGCCTGCCAGGAGTAATTTCTGAGTGCAGAACCAGGGCCACCAGATGTGACCCCCCCCCCCTCAAAAAGTAGAACTTGTGAGAACAGGAAGAGTAATTCTCTCCATAGAATGTTTTCTTAAAATAGCATTTTATTGGGCTGAAGGGATAGTGCCTTGGGAAAAGCACTTGCTTTGTATGTGGCAGAACTTAGTTTAACACTCACATCCCCAGCACAATATGGTTGGTTCCTCAAGCTCTCCAGGAGTAATCCCTAAGTATAGAGTCAGGAGTATGCTCTGAGAACTACAATGTATGGCCTACAAACAATAATAATAATTTTTATGACATTTCTTTTCTTTTTTTTTTGGTTTTTGGGTCACACCCGGCAGTGCTCAGGGGTTACTCCTGGCTCCATGCTCATAAATTGCTCTTGGCAGGCACGGGGGACCATATGGGGCACCAGGATTCGAACCGATGACCTTTTGCATGAAAGGCAAACGCCTTACCTCCATGCTATCTCCCAGACCCCATTGACATTTATTTTCAATAGTCAGTTGCATTGGGATTGTTAAGAGTCTGAAAACACTTTGATAGATTCTGTAGGAAAGAGCAATGTTTTAATTGCAATGGGGAAAGTGGCATTTCTCAGGGCTAACTCCCATTCCCAACAGCACAAAGAGAAATTCTCCCCTACTCTATTGAACACAACATTTTTTTTCTTTTTCCTTTCTTTTTTTTGTTTTTGTTTTTGTTTTTGGGTCACACCCAGCAGTGCTCAGGGGTTACTCCTGGCTCTGCTCAGAAATCACTCCTGGCAGGCTCCAGAGACCATGTGAAATGCCAGGATTCAAACCTCCGTCCTTCTACATGCAAGACAAATGCCTTACCTCCATGCAATCTCTCCAGCCCATTGAACACCACTTGTAAGAATTTAGGACAGGGGCCAGACTGGTGGTGCAAGCAGTAAGGTGTCTGCCTTGCACGCACTAGTCTAGGATGGACCGTGGTTCAATCCCCTGGCATCCCACATGGTCCCCCAAGCCAGGAGCAATTTCTGAGTGTAAAGTCAGGAGTAACCCCTGAGCATCACCGGGTGTGGCCCAAAATTCAAATAAAAAAAGAATTTAGGACAGCAAAAACAGAGCAACAGTATAGAGGATAAGGTCCTTGCCCTGCATGTGACTGTCCAGATTCAACTCCCACCATCCCATATGGTAGGTACCCCAGAGCTTGCCAGGAGTAATTTCTATGTTCAGAGCCAGAAGTAACACCCATGTATCACTGGGTGTGCTCCTCCCCCCCAAAAAAATAAACAAGAGCAAAAAATAAAGAACTTGAGGCAGTTAATAAATGAGGTGGGAGTTCCCCAGAAGCATTTGGAGGCGTGAGGATTAAATACTTGGCCCAACTGTGTGAGTCCAATGGTTCAGTGCTCAGACCTGGTGATGCCACAAATAAGGGAAGGGGACCCTGATGATCACATTTAGCCCTGGGAGCCACTTGGTATGGACCCAGTGGTGCTGTAGTGTGGAGGAAGTGGAGGCAAATGGTATCAGGAATCAAAATTGGGACCCCCATGTACAAGGCATTCACCCCAGTCCTTTGAACTTTATCTTCAGCCATGTTAATAATGATTTTAATGGTGATGACTCTCTCTCACTCTCTCTCGCTCACTCTCTCTCTCTCTCTCTCTCTCTCTCTCTCTCTCTCCCACACACACACACACACACACACACACACACACACACACACACAGAGTTTTCAATAGTGTTTGAAAGTAGAATGTGCCTATCGGGTATAATTTTATAATTTTATAGGAGGCCTGAGGGTAGCCAACGTTATTTTTCCAGGAATCAGAGAGATAGTACATGGCCAACCTAGGTTTGATCTCTAGCATCTCAATATGGTTTCCTCAGCACTACTACCAGGGGTGATATACAGGAGTACACCAGGAGTAGCCCCTGAGAACAGCCAGATATGGCCCCAATTTACAAAAATAAGGAAATAAGTTCTAAAAAATTAATGGCACTAGCTTTTGTGGAGCCAAAATATACATTATCATATTATTCCAAATAGAAACATTCTATTTTCAGTTAGCTGATGTAACCTGCATCTCAGGTAATTACGGAATATCAAAATGAAGGCAGAATCTAGTTTGTTTAGTACTAATGATCTCCTAATAATAATAAGCTCCTATAAAGGCATGGAATAGACCTGCTATGCCAAAATCCAATGCCTGGTAAGGACAGACCCATGCAGAAACTGGGTTGTACTTGCTGAAATATTGACTGATTTAAGGACCAGACAGATGTGGAATTACATTAGAAACCTTCTAAGGTCAGGGAAATAGCACCAGAGTTAAGACCCTTGCCTTGAGCGCAGCCAACCTCTGTTTTATCCCTAGAAATGCCTATAGTCCCCTGAGTACCACAAGGAGTGATTCCTGAGCACAGACCCAAGAAAAGTCCTGGGCACAGCCATATGTGAATCCAAAAATAAAACCAAATAAAAGATGAAAAAATCCTCCAAATATTTTTCTTTTATTTAATTTTTATTGCTTAATTTAAACACTGTGGCTTACAAAGTTGCTCATGATATATTTATTTCTGTTACTTTTTTGTCCCCCAATTCACAATACAGACCAGCCAAAGGGCCTGGGTTGAGATGTATATGGTGTACCTCCTCTTTCTATACAGTCAGTTAAAGAACACAGCCTGTGGTAAGAAAAAAAAGAAAAAAATATTTCTTCTATTGAGTATTTTAACACCAACCCCACCACAGTGTAACATTCCTCCCACCATTGTCCCCAGTTACCCACTCTTCCCCAGTCTGCCCTCTTGGCATTCATGAAATAATTTACTTTCTATATTGCTTATTACAACTAAATGGTAATGAACTTATCAAAAAACTTCTCTGAAAGAAAATCTGTAAGAATTGTGTATCTCAAAATAGAGTCATTCAGGGGCCTGGGAGATAGCATGGAGGTAGGGCGTTTGCCTTTCATGCAGAAGGTCATCAGTTCGAATCCCGGTGTCCCATATGGTCCCCCGTGCCTGCCAGGAGCAATTTCTGAGCGTGGAGCCAGGAGTAACCCCTGAGTGCTGCCGGGTGTGACCCAAAAACAAAAACAAAAAAAAAATAGAGTCATTCAGTCTTTATCTGAAGATTTACTCACAGAAGTTAAGCCTTCTGTGTTACTCGTTTTGTTTGTTGAACCTAGGTGACTTCTATGATAATTTCACATATAATTTAATGTCAGTATTGAAAAATTTGGAAGTATTACACTGCCACATGTGTGGTCCTATGCTCCTGTAATCCCAGGAGATGTGTAGCTGGCTGATGAGAGTGACGTGGTGGCTGTGGGACATGGCTGTGGCTGCCTAGGCTTCTGGAGGGGAAGAGAGAGACTGCCCGCCCACACTCTGAGAAGACCCCAGAGTTTTCAGCCCATTAAACCAGCATATCTCAAGTTTTTGGTGTCTCTGCAGAGATTAGTGGAAAAATAGTGAAGTTGGCCCATTTGTGTGGTGGCAGTTATGTGTGCAGTGCCCCAGGCTTCGGCAGGGCAGGAAGTTGACTGGCTCTCTTCCAGAGGTGACCCTGCATTATTAACTATGAGATTAGTGTACTCAGGCATTTTTGTACAGGTTGGCTTGCATCTCTTTTGAGAACAAAATGAGTCTATAGAGCTTACCAGTGAGCTGACATGGTAGCAGCTGTGGGATGTGGCTCTCCAAGTATTGCTCTAGTATTGATAGACTGTTATGGTAGGATTTTAACTCCAATCATACCCCGACTCAAAAAAAATTTCTGCTCTTAGTTTTTAAAAAGCTTTTAATTGGTTGAGATTCTGTGGTTTACAATACTGTTAGTAAGTCTCCTGATGAACATAAGTTCAACACACACACCAAACACTATTATACCCACTTCCTTCCTCTGACAATCTCCTGTTCTTTCTGTCATCTTTCTTGGCCACCAGGATAGCACATCTGGATGTCCCTACTAGTGACCTTAATCAATAACATCAACAATGCTGAAGAGAGTGACAAATGCCAGGTTCTTTTGAAGAAATGTTCCATAGTCATCGTCCATTTCAAAACAAGATGAGGAAGCATAGTGACGATGGTGAATGTTAAATCACTGATGGTTCCAATATGAGAATATTGCAATTGTCCTAAGAGGCAGGTTAAACAAGTGGTTAACAGGCAGGTTAAACAAGTGGAGAATGATCAGCCCTAGATCTAATGTGCAATTCAAAGACAGAAAAAAGGCAGACACAGACCACAGAGATGCAATGAGCATAAAGGAGGAGAGATCTTGGGATCTCTCAGGATAAATCCATTCTTCCAGGGATAAAGCCATATGTAATTTGTTTTATATACCCCCTAATTGAGGCTAAAATTTAGCAACCTAACACCCATTAAAAAAAGGCTAAGGTCTAGCTGAAGAGAGAGAAAGAATGAAGCAGTTAAGGGACTTAACTTGCATACAGCCAACCCCGATTCAGTACTGTACATGGTTTCATGATTCCCACCAGGAGTGATCCCTGAGCACAAGGCCAGGAATAAGCCCTGAGCATAGGTCCAAAAATGAGAAGAAATTAAAAAGCTAGGGTCAACATTCTGACATTCTTTAAAGTCAAAGTTTTATCAGTTCCTTAAATTAACAGACTCTGGGTGATTAGTATGAAATTCTAGCAGGGACTGGGCAAGAAGCAGAATCTGCTCTGCTGGCTCAAAAAAATATAAGAAAAGGCTATTTTATTAAAGGTGTGCATGACTCAGGGAGCCAGTGGGAAGGTGATGACAGAGGGAGATGGCAGTAAAGGCAGAACATCTTAACCATCCACAGTCACCCTTGATCCCCCTCCAGGAAATGATCATTACTAGAACCCAGTAAGATTTGAGAACTTGGAGTCTGAACACAATCATTGCAGAGGAACAAACACTGGTCACCCTCTCCTACCTCAGCAGAGCCACACTACTGGAAGCAGCCAACAGGGGACATTGTATTGATCTGAGCAGTGCACGACAGAAAGGAGAGGGGGCAGTGGCAAGAGGGACATTAACACCTGGGGAATAGCTATTACATACATTTATTTTTCTTCCCTATTAAAAATACATGATGATCGATTATCATACATAAAGAAAATGTAGAGATTCAACCTCCTAGGGAGCAACAATGATATTGTTTGTGTTTCTGTCTTTTTCTGTCTTTGTCTCTCTCACACATTCACATACACACACTATCTTTTGTTTTGTTGTTCATATACTTTATAAAGAACTCACTCATTTTTTAATCTAAAATGAACCAATATAAATTTCATTACACTTGTTTTTTGGCCTAATTAAGATTAAACTTGTAGCCTGACAGAGAACTCTTTTTCCCTTGGCTTTGTTCTGTTAACATAAACAAGTTACTTCATGTGCTCCTGTGGGAACTGGGAATTAGGCAAATGCTCAGACTCAAAAAAAAAAAAAAAAAAAAAAAAAAAAACTTAACAGCAAGTTTGGCTGTCAGCTCAGATACCAAGTAATTAAATACAAGATGAAAGATGAGTCCAAGAGAGCTCCCTCGAAGACTAGAACCAGTAATAAAAGGGGAGGCAACACATTTGCTTGATTTGAGTATCAGCATAAAGTTACAGCTCTGTTTCAATATGACCTGAAGAGTAGTTTGAAAATAAAGAAGGCATTTGTCAAAATTCTGCAAATGCTTCATTTTTGTTACACCTGCAGCTTCCCACACACTAATTACATTTATTATTTATTGATGCTTGTCCACTCCTGGTAGGCAGAAGCTTCCAGAAAGTAAAACTTCTCTCTCCATTAACTGAGTCCAGCATGGAGCCTGGCATTCACTGGGTCCCCCAGTTCTGGTTAATGCTGTTATTTCTAGGAGAAAGAAGAAACAAAGGGACACAGACCCGCTGGTTGCTGTTGTCTTTGCCAAAATTCGAAAAGGCAGCATTGGTGCACTTGGAACAGACGGGTCTCAAGAGTTTTGTCATCATAAAAAGCTAGCTACTCTCATGCCCTCCTTCCACTTAAAAAAAATCTGGGAAAGCTGATTTATCAAAGCTCCTGAAGAGAAAAATAGGTCCTTTTTCCTTGGATGGGCTCTACATTTGGCCTCTGACCAGTTTCTTCCTAAAGGGGAGTGTCACCATGACTTCGTTCAAGAGGCCAGAGAAGTAGAACTTCAAACCACCCACTTTAGTTGTATAAATTAGATAAGGATGCGACCATTTGTTCTTGGGCCACACAGCTGTCAGCCCTGGCCACTGAAAACAGACCACGGGTGCCTTGTCATAAGAGGGCCATGTTCAGAGACTGGCTTATTGCCTGCAAGGCTTGTCCGTGTCTCCCCTCCAAGTGTGTGTTCTCACCTCTACTGCTTTTTATCCTTCTCCCTCAAAGCCCACCATTTCAGCCCATATTTGAGGGGTTGTTTCTGGGGATGATCAGCTGAGCATTCCCCACTACACCTCACCTTGGAGCAAGAGGGAAAATACTGCCAAAGGCAGTTTCTATCTGTTGTCTGCCAAAACTGAGAAATGACTTTGCAAACTTGCATTCAAGTTAGAAACCTCCGTGGCTGTCACTCTGAAACTATAGTCGATTCTTGCTTTAATTAGTATTTTGGAAAGCACCACAGCAGGATTTCCATAGAGTCTATACTGCAAGCCTCTTCCATAAGTTCAAGTACGTTTCTTCAAGAATGTCTCCAAGTATAGGTGGTATTGACTGCCTTTGGTTAGGAATGGCTTCGATGTGTGTTATCTCCTGGAGAAAAATGTGTCTGGAAACACTACATTCTTGGAGGGATAATTAGTCCATTGTGCTGAGTACAGGGAGTTTTGCTGTGGTGTCCTTAAAGATGGGCTGATATATTTCCTGAAAGCAAGGACTCTTTGTAACATCTTGCTTGCTGGTTATCTGCAAATTGTTAAGCTTAGAAATAACTCGGACTAGATTGCATTGTCCCTGAAAAAATCAAGACCGGAACGTCCCAAAGCAAGGACAGAATGAAAACTAAAACTAATGACAGTCCACCTGGCAGAGAAATGAGCTGAGGGCTAGTTTGAGCTAATAGAGCATGATAGAGAGTGGGAAAGTTC
>PVKC010035100.1:0-13544 GCA_004027635.1 Crocidura indochinensis | reverse complement strand
TTAAACAGATTATCTTAAACAGATGGAAAGAAATAATGAAGTAAAATAAACATTTCATCATAAAAATAAAATGGATTTTCTTTTTATTTATTTTTTTAAATTTTTTTTTAATTGTGAGAACAATGATGCAAAGAAAGAGGACAAGGTAAAGTTACTGTGGAAGGACAATCACCAATAAACAGAGTTCTCAGAAGAAATTCCCTTGCTGACACCTTAATTTTGAACATACAGTCAAGGAACATTAAGAAATAAAACAGAACCCATGTACAATTACTTTGTCCCTCAAGTTTCCAGATATACATTATAACATTTCTTAATGGTACACAAAGCAATAGAAAGCCATGATATTTGTGTAACTCCTTAAACATTGAAGGCATAGTATTTTTTTACATTCCCATGCATATGCATATTAGTTTATGTTAACCTCAAAAGTTTAAGTAGGTTTTTTTTTTAATTTAAGGTTTAGAGTCAAAGGAGCAAAGTAAAAACGGTGTTAGAGTGGCTATTATTGTTTGCATAGGCCCACCAAGATTTATTATAGAAGGAGAGCACTGTTCATACTATTCTGGATAAGTTTTACAAAGAGACAAAATAGTTCAATTCATATTGTTTATAGATACTTTAAATGGGTACTAATATTAGTTCGACTTTTTAGTCTCTCTATATATCTGTAACCAATAGGAATAGAGTAGTGGTCCTCAAACTATGGCCCGCGGGCCACATACTGTATTTGTTCCCATTTTGTTTCTTCACTTCAAAATAAGATATATGCAGTGTGCATAGGAATTTGTTCGTAGTTCTTGTTTTTACTATAGTCCAGCCTCCAACGATCTGAGGGACAGTGAACTAGCCCCCAGTTTAAAAAGTTTGAGGGCCCCTGGAATAGAGTGTTAAATTTTTTTGTTTTGGGGTTATATCCAGTATTACTCAGGGTTTACATCTGGCTCTGTACTCAGGAATTATTCCTGTAGGTGCTTGTGACCAAGTAGGATGCCAACCTGGGTTGGTAGCTTTGAAGGCAAATGCCCCAAACTGCTATGCTCTGGACTTGATCTTAAATGTTTGATACACAATTATGTTATGTAACTTTCATATTGATTAAAGATCACATTATACTGTCTCACACTGCACAGTTTTACAATCCTACTGTCATTTTTCAGTATCACTCAACTGCTACTGTGCTAAACCAAAACTACTGATATTTAAAAACTAAATAATTTTCTCATAATTTTTTCATTGTACATACTTATCAACTATTTATATAACACTGGATTCAGTTTATATATTGTAAATAAAAAATTTTATGGCTGTTGTAAAGATTAACATAAAAGCAATAAGTAAAAGCTGAAATATCAGGTCATAGAAAAATGCTGAAGAAAGATTTTTGTCATTGAAAAGAAGTTGAAATGGGGGGCTGGTGCAATAGTACAGGAGATAAGGCACTTGCCTTGCAGACAACTAACCCAGGCTTGATTCCAACCTTCCCATATGGGTTTCCCAAACACCATGAGGAGTGACTTCTGAGCAAAGAAACAGGAATAACCCCTACGCAGTATAGGATGTGGCCCCCAAACAAAATAAAATGAAGTTGAAATGGTAATCTGTTATGACTGATGCTGACTAGTCTTAATAAATCTTCAAAAAGACTGATGAAATAAAATCTATTTTAACTGGATTTAGAATAATTAAAAAAATTCACAAACAATGAAAAAGGTTCTATATATTAGTATATACTTTAAAGAAAGCTATGTAATTATTTTTTCAGTTTTTGGGTCACAACCTGTAATGCTCCAGGGACTCTCTTGACTCTGCACTCATGAAGAACTCCTGATAGTACATGAATTTGGGATGCCAGGGATTGAACCTAAGCAGCTGTGTGCAGGGCAACTGCCTTACAGCTATACTTTTCTTTTCTTTTCTTATTTTTTTTGGTTTTGGGGCACACCCAGTGACTCTCAGGGGTTACTCCTGGCTATGCGCTCAGAAGTCGCTCCTGGCTTGGGGGACCATATGGGAAACCGGGGGATCGAACCGCGGTCCATCCTAGGCTAGCGCAGGTAAGGCAGGCACCTTACCTCCAGCGCCACTGCCTGGCCCCTGCTATACTTTCCAGTCCCTGAAAGCTATGACATTTTATTTCTTTTATTTCTTTTTTTTTGACATTTTATTTCTAAAAGTACTAAAATATAGAACCAGTTCTTTATCCATCTGGAATTGTTTAAGTTTTGAAGACAGGTCATAGAAAATGGACTGTAAAACCTTCCAAGTGTTTTCCAGAACTAAGATGCTATGATTTTTTACCATTGTGGGACTTTATCTTACCCGAAGCTGCCAATTATTTCTGAGCACTGTACTTAAATTGTTCCCTGCTTTGTACATTCAGCTCTCTCTTGTCCCAGATCCCAGATGTAGTTAAAGGGCATTAGATTATGGAGTGGAACTCTGATGGGAAAGCATAGCTGCATAACAATCCTGTTTTCTATACAGCTCTATGATGGGGACTGCAGTGGCTCTGATGTATGCAGCTTTCACAACATCCATACAAATGAGCCTGGCAGGCCAGGGGCAGGTCTTCATTGTTGCTACTGCTGCATTCTGTATACTTAGACTAGCATGTCTCTAGATTCCCCACTTATGTGTAAGCAATTTCTGGCAACTATATGATTCCCTCAACCTTGTCAGAAATAATCGCTGAGCACAGAGCCAGGAGTAAAGACATAAGCCCTGACTACCACCAAGTGTACCTCTCCACCATAAAATAATTATCAGGAGGTCAGAAGGATAGTTGTCTTACATGCAGTGGACCCTGGTTTGATCCTTGGCACTGTATGGGGTTTCTTAGCACTGCCAGGGGTTACTCCTTAGCACAGAACCAGGAATAACCCTCACCCCAAAGAATTGTCAGACCTATTTTCAGGAGTTGTCCTGGGTTTGTTAGATCACTGGCACCTCATACCTCATATAGTGTTCTAAGCCCATAAGAATTGATTCCTGTGCAGAGACAGGAGTAAATAAATTCCTGAGCACCATTAGGTGTGGTCCAAAAGCCAAAAAAAGAAAAAAAATTTTTTTTTTTGGTTTTTAGGCCACACCCAGCGATGCTCAGAGGTCACTTCTGGCTATCTGCTCAGACATAGCTCCTGGCAGGCACGGGGACCATATGGGACGCCGGGATTCGAACCAACCACCTTAGGTCCTGGCTGCTTGCAAGGCAAATGGCCGCTGTGCTATCTCTCCAGCCCCATAATTTTCTTTTTTTTTTTTTTTTTTTTGCTTGGTTTTGTTTTTTTTTGGGTCATACCCAGCGGCGCTTAGGAGTTACTCCTGGCTCTGTGCTCAGAAATTGCTCCTGGCAGGCACAGGGGACCATATGGGACACTGGGATTCGAACCACCATCCATCCTGGATTGGTCGCATGCAAGGCAAATGTCCTACCACTGTGCTATCTCTTCAGGCCCAGATTTTCTTATTTATTAACAATGACAACAAAGACACATTTCCCAAGGCCTATCTCTCTTCATTTCATTTTTTGAAAGTTTCTCCTACATTTTTTGACTGATACAGTACTACCTACATCACATTGAAAAAACACTTTTGGATAATTTGATTAATAAGGCAACCATTTCCTAAATTGGTTTAATGCAGAACTTTGCATACCAGTTAACCAGGAAAAGAGATACACCTGCTTGTCAGTGGCATATAAGCTTGAACTATGTTTCTTTCTCTACAATATGGGGTTCAGAGTATCTCCTTGGTTTGGGTGCGAAGATTAAGTGGGAAAATGTATATACAAGGGCCAGAGTGGTAGCACAGTGATAGGGCATTTTTCCTTGCATGTGGTTGACGCAGGATGGATGGGGGTTCGATCGCCAGCATCCCATATGGTCCCCTGAGCCAGGAGTGATTTCTGAGGGTGGAGCTAGGAATAGCCCTGAGTGTCACTATGTGTGGCTCCCCCCCCAAAAAACCCCCAAAATAATGTAGATATTAAGATGTAATAAAAATTAATTAAAAAAGACAATTGATATACAAGTACTAGGAAATTGTGAAATGCACTATAAGATTTAGATAAACTTAATACTAGTTGGTTGGATATAAGAATGCTTCCTGGGACATAAATAAAGAAGTAATTTCCACAGGGTCACAGAGATTAATGATTAATGATTAAGCATAATGCCTTGCATACAACCAATCCTAGTTTAATCCTTGGGATTTAATTCCTAGCATTGAAGTATGTTCCCTGGAGTATATATAGTAACAATGTACTTGAGCACTACTAGATATGACCCTTAGATACAACCCCCCAAAAGAAATAATTTCCTGGACAGTGAATGTATAAAAAGAGAAAGTTTGTTCATGAAAAATCTCTTTACAGGAAGCATGAATTCTATTTCAAGTTTACTATTAATGGTACAGTCAAAACAGCACATTAACTTTGACATATTTCAAACAAGAAAAAGTGATCAGTAAACCCAACATTCTAAGTCTATTATGACTGTTAAGCTCTCTACTATGCTTGTTTTAAACTGTACTATCAAATTGGCAGAAAATAAGGCTTGCACACTAAAGGCAAATAGGGGTACTCTTTTAGATCTATTATGGTTGGCCAGGGGTTTCTATCCCTAGAAACACAGCTGCTTTCTGCCAGCAAACTGATGATGAGCTTTAAGATGAGAGCTTATTTCAGCCACAGGAATTTTTCCTGTGATTTGAACGAAAGACTACACTCCAAAATTCTGTCATGCCATAAAATGGGCAAGCCTATTTCTATCTAACTGCTATTGAAACAAAATGACATCATTTTTCTAAAATAATCTCCGTTGGCAGACAGGAACCAAAATGTCTAAAGGGGGGTGGGGTGGGGGATGAACTGGGGTCATCAAATGCTGAGATAAAAATAAGTAAAAATTCCATTTTCAGCTATTTTAAGAGCTTTTTCCTCCCTTAATAACTTGCTTCTAAAAAAACTCAAGGTTTTCATTATGGACTATAAATTTTGTTAAGAATATTATCATCACTGATTATCAAGGATTATAAATCAAAATGCACTGAAATATTGCCTCAGTGAGAATAGTTTATATAAAAGTCCATTTTTATAGTTTAATTTATATTAAAAAGCCTCCTAGGAAAATAAGTTGGACACCAAAAATATTAAAAATAAACATTTGTCTCTACAATTAATTCCTGGACATGTATCCCAACAAGAAAATCAATTCAAAAGGATATATACACACTTATATTCATTACAGTATTATTTACAGTAGCCCAAGTCTAGGCTGGTTCTATGGTCAAGAAATGACAATTTAGTTTAGTCAAATATTTTCTAGTAAATTAGATCATGGGGCTGAACAGACAGTACAGTGGGGGGTAAGCCTTATATGAAGCTGACCCAGGTTCAATCCCTTGCATTATATGATCCCTTGAACCCAGCTTTGAGTAAGCCTTGAGCACTGTTGGTAATCCCAAGACCAAAAAATAAAAAATATTTTGTTAAAGATTCCTTTATAACTTTTTAATTTAAACACTGTGGTTATAACGTTGTTCATAATAATTGTTTTTTTCCCACAGATAAAGTTGTTCATGTTTGAGTTTCAGTCATACACTGTACAACAACCTTCAGCAATGCACATTTCCCACCTCCAATGTCCTTAGTTTTTCCTCTCATTCTCTCTTCTTCCTGTCTATCATTTTTCTTCTCCCTCTTTTTCTTTTTTCTTTTCTTTTTGTTTTTTGGGTCACACCCGGCAGTGCTCAGGGGTTACTCCTGGCTCCATGCTCAGAAATTGCTCCTGGCAGGCACAGGGACCATATGGGGCACCAGGATTCGAACCGATGAGCTTTTGCATGAAAGGCAAATGCCTTACCTCCATGCTATCTCCCGGCCCCCCTAAAATTATATCTTTAATCTATAATAATCACTTGTGCAAATGGTCTCATACTAGTATTTCTGTCAAGGAAAAGTATGTTTATCAGCAATTTAGTAACAAGAAAAGGCCCTTGAAATAATGTCAAATGAAAACTTCAGAGAAAATATACATTTTAATGCATATTTAGCAGTGTTTAAATAGTGTATATGTGTGTACACATGAAACTTTTTCTGTTAGCTTATAGTGTGAAAATTGGGAAATTAATTTAGAGTCATTTATGCTTGACAGACTTGTCCTCTGTTTCCAATAGTAGTCGTCACATTGGTACATGGGGACTATCAGAATAATATATGGTGGTGCTTGAGGGCTATGTGGTACTAGGAATGAAACTGGTACCCTCACACAAAGGAGATATATGTTTCCATTTCTTTAAACTATCACTTAAGTTCCTAAACTTGTTATTTTGAAAAGTTTTAAAAAATTGTTTCAATACTCTGCTGATTAAAGTGGAGATTATCATCTCAGCATATTGACGTTCCTAGCACCTATAAAGCCAGGATGGTTTTGACTTTTTTTTTTTTTTGCTCCCTTGGTTGTTTTTCTAGTGCCACAGATAAAGTTTAGGACCTTTTATATAAAATATACACTTAACCCATGAGACATATCTCCAGTCTTCAGGTGTGGAAGGGACTCCCAAGTGGTAATTAAGAGGTCTGGGGTCATTCTGGGCTACTTTCAGCCAATCTGACCAGCGGTTCAATAAAAGGACCCTAGGAAGCAGTGCTACTCAATGCATGTGGTGCCATGAATTACCTCGGGCCACTGCACCATAACTCATGTACTATCTCTCCAGCCCCTAATATTTTCAGTAAAGGGTACACCAATGTTCTTTTGCCTGAAAAGTTTTGTATTTATATATAAAATCATATATAAAACATATGTATTTTTATTGGTCAAAAGGAAAATTAATTTGGATCTGACCAAAGAAATTTATGACCACAGGGAGGAGGAAGGAAAGAAGCAAGGAAGGAAGAACACTTTTTTACTAAGAAGAAAGGAAGGAAGAACACTAACTATTCAGTGGAGCTTCTCTGTTCAATAGTACACTTCATGACAATCATAATCATGTCTTTCCCATCATCAAATGTCAAGCCTTAAAAATGAAGTAAATTATTAATTTCCTTTAAATAAATGAAAGTAATGAAGGAACTTAGAAGTCAATACTGCCTTGTTCATAGTATCCTTTTTATTAAAAAAGTTTTAATTGAACCACCATGAGATAGAATTGAAAAGTTGATGGTTGAGTTTAAGTCATGCAATGTCCCAACATCCATCCTTGCTTGTTTCTTGTTTGATTCCACCAGTGTTCAATTCTCAACACGAATTTCCCATTTTTCTTCCATTCATCTCACTCCTATCCCCCTTATCCTCTATGGTAGACACTTCCCTTTTCTCTATTACTCTTTTTTCTTTCCTTTCATCTCTCTCTCCTTTTGCCTTTTAGGCACAATGGTTTGCAATACAATTACTGAAAGGGTATCATGCATATAATTTTACCTCCTCATAACATCCAGATGTTTCCAGAATGATTATTTATTCTTTTTTTTTTTTTGTGGTTTTTGGGTCACACCTGGCAGTGCTCATGGGTTACTCCTGGCTCCATGCTCAGAAATTGCTCCTGGCAGGCACGGGGGACCATATGGGGCACCGGGATTCAAACCAATGACCTTTTGCATGAAAGGCAAATGCCTTACCTCCATGCTATCTCCCGGGCCCCGAGAATGATTATTTAAACCATCATTGCTATAGTGGTCCCTTCTCTGTCCTAACTGTACTCTCCCCCTTCATTTTTATTATCTGTGGGTATTATCTCATATATGTTCTTTTTTTACTATCCTGCAAATGAGCACTATATTTCAATGTGTGTCCCTCTCCCTCTGACTCATTTTATTTAGCATGATACTCTCTCCATGGTCCAATCAGAGGTCTATAGATCTGTGCTCCTCAGTCCTATTTTTTTTAATTCAATGCAGCATTTTCCATTGTACCCTCCCACTTTTTCTCCTTTGATTGGATCATAATTTGGGTTTCAAGAGCAATAGTTAAAGAAGGAACAATAAGTTGTTTAATTCTTAACTGTGGGCGTCCATCTGTTTTTACTGTTTGCCACTTCTTAAATTAACCATCTGCCTACTTCGACTGCTATGTGCAAGTTTCTAAAGTCTCTTCATCTTAGGGAGTCAAGAGGTACTGAAAAATAGTGAGAAAACTAATGAATAAGCATTTCTAGGAATCCCCAGTCTCCTAAAAAGGTTATATTATCTCAATTTTATTTCTCAGGCAAAGATAGACTAAAGACATGTGGAATGTAGAGGCAGTACATTTCCATGGGTGATGAAATCAAGTAAATATGGTTTAAATCCTTGTCATGCTAATGGCATGATTTCAATAAGTATCAATGATAAAGAGGATATATAATATTTTTGTTTCTTAGAGTTGATGTGAGGCCTAAATGAGATAATTTACATGGCAAGTAACATGTAAAGGGCTCAATAAATTATATTTTATTATGGCATATTATTGCCAGGGGCTACTTATTTCAATAATTTATTATTATTATTAGTATAGTCAATAAGAAACCCAAAAGAAGCATTTGAAATCACTTCTAGCCTCACAGAACTTTATAATCTCATTTGGAGTAAGCTTGATATAAAATTAACAAATAACATTTGAATATTTCTAGGAGGGGTGGTAATATTTGTAAGTGAAATAGAACTAGGAATAGTTTGAGACTTCAAACGGGTAGGATTAAGATACTTTTATAGGCTATGAATATGGATGAGGAGAGAAAGTCAGAGTGAAAATGTTTAAGAGGCATAAAGGTAGAAATGCTGATAGAGGTTTGAGAACACCTATAAAATGCAAATTTTATTGATCATGGAGAGTAAATGATAGAAGTGACAGGATAAAAAGGATTGTGGGCAAGTTACTTGTATTGCACACACAACTGATCCAGATTTAATCGCTGGCACCTCATTTGGTTCCTCAAAATTGCAGGAGCAATTTTTAAGCACATTCAGGTATGAATCTCCCTCAAAACAAACAAAACCAAAAATATGAAGAAAATAAACCCCCACAGTTGACATGTCTGCATTTGGCCTGCTCCATAGTCTCACACTATTTTTGAAAGAGGTGCAAACCAAACTGTGAAAAATCATTGGTACACTGCTGTGCAGATGATAATGGCAATCTTTGGAGTGGAGGGCCAGCCAAGTCCCTCGCTGCCAAGTCCACACCAGCTGCACCCACCAACCACAACTGCCACTTTGACAATAACCCAGTTTCATTTCTCAGTTTCATGAAATTTCTAGGTATGCCAGTATTTGGGCTGACATCACGAAGACTTTTTGAAGTAAGTGCAGGCATCCTCTTTCTGCCTTCTCCTACTTCTGGAACATCTGATAGCCAAAAACATACCCCACAAAATTGCAGTACCAGCAATAATGCTTGGAATTTCTGGACTGTGCAGCCACATATGCAGTTGTGAGACAACTCTAATTTAAAAAAAAATACTGTCATCCCAATAGTAACACACCAGTTTAGATGTCAATTTGTATCTGAAGCCAACTAATGTTCAGAAACAAAAGAAGTAACAGAAAAATCAGCTTGTTAAACCTTCTCAATGACTTAATGATCTGACTGCAAGATACAATATATATATATTTTTTGGTTTTGTTTTCTGGGCCACAGCCGGTGGTGGTCAGGGGTTATTCCTGGCTCTGCACTCAGAAATTGCTCCTGGAATCTTCAGGGGACCATATGGGATGCCAAGGATTGAATCTACCTAGGTCTGTCCCAGTTTGGCCACATGCAAGGCACATACCCTGACATTGTGTTATTGCTCTGGCCCCAATATACAATAATTTTTTTTTTGGTTTTTGGGTCACACCCGGCAGTGCTCAGGGGTTACTCCTGGCTCCATGCTCAGAAATTGCTCCTGGCAGGCACGGGGGACCATATGGGGCACCAGGATTCGAACCGATGACCTTTTGCATGAAAGGCAAACGCCCTACCTCCATGCTATCTCCCGGGCCCCATACAATAATTTTTATAAATTTTTTGGTTGCTGTACTCTTTTTATCTTCCACCTTCCCTCCTCCCTCCCTATTTCCCTCATTCCCTCCCTCCTCCTTCCTTCCTTCCCCCCCTCCCTTCCTTCCTTCTAATGATTTTGCTCCCACTTACCTGGAAACAAATGTATTATGATAAAAAACAAATGTATTATGTATTATGATCATGTATTATGATCAACTATGTCAACTATGTGATACATGGTCTTTAAATAAAGTAACTTACATTAAAATATAGTTTATGCAGGCTGAATCCCTATCTGCACACAAGTATGGTAGTACTTTCCAGTGTTTTGCTAAGCTGGGCTATTGGGAAAGATTGTAATGAAGGTAGGCAGAAAGACCAGATAGGCAGAGTGACTTTATAAGGTGGAGCTAGATTAACAAAACTAAGTTTGATTATTATTACAGTCTGATGCTGAGAGGACTAAATACTTTATTGAATACTGAACCAGGATTGGAAACAGAAATTCTGTATTATACTTGATCCTAATGAACCAATAGGTCTCGATGGGCCCTTTAAATAACAGAATCAAAGGTTGTTGGGACAGGCAAACATCAGTTCTTTAAGTTAGTATATGTATACCAGGAAACAAATAGTCATGTGCATACATATCCAAAGTCTTCCTGGGGAATGCCAACTATAAATTTTCTTAAAGATTTTAAATAACATCACTTTTTTGACACCTCTGAGGTTTGCAAAACTGCACTTACTAATTACATTTAGTGAGAAAACATTTAGAACTTAAGTGCATTTAGCCAACTCATGCCTATAACAGAAAAACGCTAATAAATGATAAGGTTTCCTTATCAAAATAAATAAGGATAGCCATTCTTTCATAGATAAAAGAAAAATATAACATATGTATATATGCCTCTTTTAAATATGGTGACCAACTTCTCAAGCATCTGTGCTGAAAAGATACGGTAAGGAGTGTTGGGGCCGGAGCAATAGCACAGTGGTAGGGCTTTTGCCTTGCACATGGCTGACCCAGAAATGGACCCAGGAATGGACTTTGGTTTGATCCCCGGCATCCAATATGGTCCCCCAAGCCAGGAGCAATTTCTGAGTGCATAATAGCCAGGAGTAATCCCTGAGTGTCACTGGATATGGCCCAAAAACCAAAACCAAAACCAAAACAAAACAAAAGATGTGTTGAGAGAGAAAAATTACAGACTATACCTACAAATGCTATTCACTGAACTCTATTAATAGAATGTTCATTTGTATATAAATTAATTTGGTTTCCATAATAATCTTTGGGGCTTACCTAAAGCTAGTATTTACTGGCAAGTTATATATATATATACACATATATGTCATATATTTTTTGGTTGTTTGGGCCACACCAGGTGTTGCTCAGGAGTTACTCCTGGCTATGCGCTTAGAAATCGCTCCTGGCTATATGAGATGCGATATGAGATGTGGGGATCCAACCAGGTCTGTCTTAGGTCAGCCTTGTGCAAAGCAAACACCCTATCACTCCAGCCCCAAGTTATATATTTAAAAATTTCATTTTCAAATGAATACATTTGAAATAACAATATTAATATTATTTAATCATCATCATCATCTTTAGGGCTTACCTTAAACCAATGTTTACTGGAAAATTATATATTTTTAAATTTCATTTTCATTTTTGTTTTTGTTTTTGGGTCACACCCGGTAACGCTCAGGGGTTACTCCTGGTTATGCGCTCAGAAGTCACTCCTGGCTTGGGGGACCATATGGGACCCCAGGGGATCGAACCGTGGTTCGTCCTAGGTTAGTACTGGCAAGGCACCTTACCTCTAGTGCCACCGCGCCGGTAAAATTTCATTTTCAAATGAGCACAGTCATTTGAAAAATTTAGCACTTTGCAATTTCATTTCTAACTTTTTAATTTCTCAGATACCTGAAGTCAATATTATCATTAACTAGTAATACCTAAATTATGAAATGTTACATTCCTAAAGTTAATGAGTAACTTATATTCTTATAGATTCAATGCTATAAATAATGATTAGGTTCTGTAAACCAGTCATAGAGCTAACTCAATTGGGGCTAGGGTTGGTGGTGGTGGGGTGATTTGTGTCCCTCATGGCTGATAGGTCACCTAGGAACTGTAATTGTAAGTGATACCTATGAAGTTTTCAGTATGAATCAAAAATATGAGACTGGGAGTATATTTGATGGTAAGGAAAAACATCAAATGCATTTTTTTGGATAACACAACCCTAAAAACAACTATTCAAAATGGGTTTAATTAAGGAGTACATCTCATTTCACTAAGTGAAGCAAGGTCATTCTTTTTAATTTTAGAAATGTCTTTGCTCAGCCAAATGACAAATGTCAGTTGGACCCTTAGTGCATAAATTGCAGCAATTCCTTTTAGATACAGCATCAGGGAAGAGCTGCTAATTTACATGATTCCTTTCATGGTTTGCCAGTACAGAGAGTTACTGGGGGTGGGGGTAGCAGGTAGTGAATGATTGTTAAATGAAAAAGGTGACATCATACTGAAGGATTGTGCTCTCCAGAATGGGTTGTCTTTGTTCAGTATTCAAGGATCAAAGTAGTCACTTCCCTCTTTACTGTAGTTTTATATTAAGTAAATGAAAGTTTGATCTATATGGACATTATCATTAGAAAAAAATTTCTGGTAAGAGTGACTAAATGTGTAATGATTCCCTGTTTACTGAGTCCCTAGCAGCAAAACTAACACTTTGCTTTCCCATTGATTCACAATATACAAAAAAAACCCTCTATCTTTTGCTTCAAAACCAGCTATGCTAATGAAACTGCAGTAATCTTACATCTATAGAGCAATCTCATTAAATAGCAAATCTTCAAATTCAGAATTAACAAAATATGACAGATGAGATAGGCGATTGGAAAACACTAAAAATCATACTACTTAGAACATTTAGAACAACATTTTCAGAAATGCTAGCCCATCAAAGTATCCTACTAAGAAACTATCACATTTCTTATTATGCAATTAAAAATTTTGGAGAATTATATATTTATGTATTTATAGTGCCCTGAAAATCAATAATAGACACAGCATGGTATCTCTAGAGTGCACAGGCCCTACAGTCAGATTTCAAGGCTTTGAACCTGGCACCATCATTTATGACTCAGTGACCTTGATTAATAAGAAATGGTACTAGTATCTGCTATCTACTTCACAGAATTCCTGAATCAAAAGTTTATACATCTGCCAGTGTTTTGTAAGCTGTTAGGGCCTTTCAGATTAATTTTCATGATTACATTTGACCATTTGTTTTGCATATTAATCAGTGTGGACCCTAAAGATGTTATACATTAGTCTGCATATGTATTGAGTGCTGATTTGGGGCAAGTCATGGATTTAAAGCATAAAGTTCTTGGATAGTTAAACATGGTTTTCTAATCCTACTACAGTCTATAAAATAAATTCTATTATTTAAAAATATCTACAAATTATCAATTTTGTGTGTAAAAAAAGAATATGTTAGAATTTAAATCAGGGGCCCGGAGAGATAGCACAGCGGTGTTTGCCTTGCAAGCAGCTGATCCAGGACC
>PVKC010035099.1:0-13554 GCA_004027635.1 Crocidura indochinensis | reverse complement strand
AAAAGCCCTATCAATCATTAATCATCAGTCATATTGGGGGTTCATTTAGTGTTTACCTTGAAATATCATTCTTAATAGAATTAACAATATCTATGTACAAGTAAATTTGCAAATTATCCCTGTATTGGGAAATGAGAATAGTAACTCAAGAAAAATCAATCAAAAGAGAATGATGGCCAAAATAGGCAGAAAAAGATTGTAGAAAGATGAAAATAATACCTAACAGGAAGAGTCTTTGTTTTAGAAAATGTTATGTAAATTTATCATATTAAGAATTTGTTAATTCATTAACACTCATATCAGCTGTAAGAAAAAATAAAGTACCATGTTTATTAGAGTATAATGCTCACAATTTTCTACCAAAAAAAGAAATCAAAGTTTGGGTGCGTTTTGTAAACAAGGGCTGGGGTGGGGTGGCAGTGGCAGCCGGTCCAATGAGGGCGCAGGAGAATTGGGAGTTCACATTGCGCCTTTTCTGGGCTGCAGCCGTTCACTGGAAGCGACCTCAAGAAACCTGGCCTATATCTCATGACATCGTGGGTTAAATATCATGGGAAGGTGCCAGCGAGGTGGCACTAGAGATAAGGTGTCTGCCTTGCAAGCGCTAACCAAGGAAGGACCGAGGTTTGATCTCCTGGCATCCCGAATGGTCTCCCCAAGTCAGGGGCAATTTCTGAGTGCTTAGCCAGGAGTAACCCCTGAGCATCAAAAGGGTGTGGTCCGAAAAAAACAAAAAACAAACAAACAAACAAAAAACATCATGGGAAGACAGACCAAAAGAAATGATCGTCAAGAGTTTTTGGAAGACAGGCACGGAAGTCGACCTGCTGTGTAATTCAGACTCCGAAGAAAGCAAAGAAACTGAAGAAACAGATGTTCCTGCCAACTGGACACTGATGAAAAATTAACTCGAGAAGAATGGGAACAACTCTTGAGTGTATCTGATGATGAATCTGACTTGGAAGCATGTTAAATAAATATTGTCACCGATCATTTTATTCCGGTATTGTGTTTATACCAGTTTACGTTGTCAATAAATGATTTTTATCATGGCCGCAAGTGTCAATTACAATGCTTGATGTAAAACAAAATTTTATACCGATTTTAATAGAAAATTAGGGGTGCGTGTTTTATTATTCGAATAAATACGGTAATGCAAGTTTTTCCATAAGTGTCAAGAAGCTTAGATTTTTAATAATATTTCATTGTGTTATATTTATGGGTATTATATGAATTGAAGGAAAAATAGTCATCTTTAGGTCAATCTCCATGAAGTAAGATTAACCTATTAAAATGATTGCAAGCACCCTGGAGCAATATAACAGTGTCAGTATGCTTGGCTGACCTGGGTTCAATTTTTAGGACCTCTTTTGGCCACATCAATTCCCTTGGAAATGATATCTAAACAAAAGACTTAATTTTTTATTTTGGAAATTCTCCCAAAACCCTCAAAATAAGAGAAATAGTAAAAGTAAAAATCACATCAAGTAGATTTTTTGAAATAATTGGATAACATTGTACTTGATTACAACATTAAAGAAAATTCTAGTTATTTTTGATACCCTTGAGTCATTGAAAGGTTTTCATTATTAGATCTTTTAAGTGGATTTTTCACCCAACCTACATATCTTTTTTCCTTCTCTTTAATAATTTTATCTTTCTCTGAAATTCACAGCCTAAAGTAAACTTCATGAGAGATGAATCTTTCCTTTGTTCTTATACAAAGACAATCTATGACTCATTTTTTAAATTAATATACACTTGTGGGGCCATGTCCTACTGTGATCAGGAACAGGATCTTTTAGTCAAATAACCTTGAATTAAAAAGTTACAAAGCTATGGGTCCTGGGAGATAGCATGGAGGTAAGGCGTTTGCCTTTCATGCAAAAGGTCATCGGTTCGAATCCCGGTGCCACATATGGTCCCCCGTTCCTGCCAGGAGCAATTTCTGAGCATGGAGCCAGGAGTAATCCCTGAGCACTGCCGGGTGTGACCCAAAAAACAAACAAAAAAAAAGTTACAAAGATATTTATAATTGAGTTAAGAAGTAAGTACATTGTACTAACGTTATTCCCTTCATCAGTGTCCTCTGCCCTCCACCCATATCCTGTTTCCCTCCTGCCCCTTCATTTGCCTTTGTGGTAGGCACTTTTCCCCTCTATTATTGTTCTAGTGTACCCTTCCTTAATCCACCCCCAATGATACCTCCTTCTACATGACATGTTTTCTTTTCTCCTGCTCTTTGTTATTTGTTTAAGAACAATAGAAGTGTCTTTATATTCCACAAATGAGAAAAATCATTCTTATTCTATTCATCTACCTCTGATTGATTTAATTCAACAAGATGCTCTCCAGGTTAATCCATGTTAGAGTAAAATGCATGGTTTTACCTTTTCTTACAGCCAAAATAGTATACCATATGTGTATACCATATGTATACCATATGTGTACCATAGTCTCTTTATCCAGTCATGTTCATTGGCATGTGGGTTGTTTCTATAATTAGGTTATAAAAAGTAATGAGCATTAAAATTGTGTTTTTCCCCCCGCATTGTATTTTTGGGACCTTGGGTTATATTTCGAAGAGTAGAATCACTGAGTTACATGGAAACTCAATTTTTTGAGGATTTCCCATATAGTTGACTAGTAGACATTCTCTCACACAGTGATTGATGATTCTTTTTACCCTACCTCCATGCCAACACTGGTTGTTGTTTATCATGATGATAATGAGTGTCACTCTCTGTGGTGTGAGGTGATATCATAGTTGTTTTGTTTTTCATTTTCTTGATGATTAGTTATATAGAGAATAGTCTCTTCTGTCATTGCAGAAGTTTCTTTTTATGTCTTCTCTCTACGTTTCCTTAGGGTTTGATTCTAATTTTTTGGTAGAGTTCTACCAGTGCATTTTATATTTAGATATTAAACCTCTGTTGAAAAAGATAATGGGCAAATAGTATGTGGGCTGACCTCAATTTTGTTCATAATTTTCTTTGAGATGTAGAAGATTTCTTAGTTTAATGTAGTTCCATTTGTTTATCTTTCTTTGATTCTACTTGCAAGAAATAAAGTGGCGTTTCATGCTTAATGATGAAACTTATCACTTGGGACAATAACTGGGTGTTGGGTGGAAATAAAGTGATATGCATGGTATCCCTTTATTAACAATCCTGCAAATCAGTGTCTAAAAAGAAAAAAAGAGAAAACACTTTTATAATCACAGTGTTTAAATATAAATAAAAAATGTCTCCCGTAAATATCATGAAAGTACCACCTATGTTTTCCTCTGTGTAATTTGAGGATTCAGGTTTAATATCTAGGTTCTTAAAATTTTTATTTGGCTTTTGTACGTAACATGATAAATAGGTCTGTGGTCATGTGGATAACGACTTTTCCCAAAATCATTGTTGAAGAGACTTTTCTTCAACTTCATATTTTTCCTACTTTGTCAAAGATTAACTGATTGTTTACTGAGAATCTCTTTCTAGGTTTTCTGTTCCATTCCATTGATCTTAGGGTCTGTCCTTATTCCAGTATCACATTGCTGCAATTATTATTACTGAGGAAAGTGGCTTCTCCCAAATTTTTTCCAAGGATTTTCTTAAGTATTTTGAACCTGGTGGAACTTATTATGTCATATAAACTTCAGGAATACTTGCTATATTTATTTGAAAATTTTCCTGGGACTGCATTGAGTCTATATATTTTTATGATTATTGTACTATGTTGATGATATTAATTCATCCAATCCAGAGGTCCTCAAACTTTTTAAACAGGGACCCAGTTCACTATCCCTCAGACCATTGGAGGGTAAGACTATAGTAAAAACAAAAATTACGAACAAATTCCTATGCATACTGCATACATCTTATTTTGATGTGAAGAAACAAAATGGAAACAAATACAATAAGTGGCCCACGGGCCGTAGTTTGAGGACCAGTGATCCAATCCATGAGGCAAGGAATGAATTACCATTACATTGTATATACCCTTTTATTTCTTAAGAAGAGCTTCTTAACTCTCTTTGTAAAAGTCATTCACAGCTTTAGTTAAATTGACCATTAAATACTTGATTTTCTGAAGCAAAAATTATAAATGGTTTTTGAAAAGCAGTCTTTTTCTTAAGGCAAGAATGATAAGACTATAGGCATGGTATTGTACTTGGCCAATCCAGATTTGATTCCTGGCATCCTGTAAAGTCCCTCAAACCTGTCAGGAGTGATTTCTGAGTGCAGAGCTAGGAATAACCCTTGAGCACCACCAGCTGTGGCTCAAAAACAAACAAGCAAATCAAAAAACATCTTTCTCCTTTATTTTAATGACTTTTGCTTACAGAAAAGCCTACATTTTTATAATTTTGTAGCTTGCCATTTTACTATGCAATTCTGTTGGTTTTATGATCTTTGTTATAGTACCTTAGAGTTTTATAGATAAAGTATGCTATCTAAAAATAATGAAGTTTAGGGGAAATTTGTCTTTTGCCTAAATTTTTTTGGGGGGAGCGTCACAATTGGCAGCACTCAGGGGTTTATTTCTGTTTCTATGCTCATAAATTGCTCCTGGAAGACTCAGAGGATCATATAGGATGTCAGGATTCGAACCACCTTCCGTTTGAATGCAAGGCAAATGACCTACCTCTATGCTATCTCTCCGGCCCCTCTTTTGATTAATGTTAAGGGTGAACATTTATTTTCCCTCCAGTCATTATCATGTTTTCTGTGACTTATGATAAATGCTTTTAGTATTTTAAGGAAAATTTCTGTAATTCCCATTTTGTTGACAAGTTTTTTAAATCATAAATATATGTAGATGTTGTCAAATGTTTTCTCTGTACATATTTGTTTGATCAAATGATTTTTAATTTTTCGTGTTTTGATGACATAATGAATTGATTTAATTGTATATGTAAAACCATCTTTGCATATGTGGGAATGAATACCACTTGATTATGACATATTTTTGAGTTATTAGATTCTATTTGCTAGTATTTTGTTATATATTTTTACATCTATGCTCATCAGAAATATTGTTCTGTAATTATCCTTGTTTGTCCTATCTAATTGCTTTTGGTGTCAGTGTAATTTTTACTTTACAGAAACTGGGAGAAGAATGTATATATTGCTTTTTGGTGATTAAATGCCATATATGTATGTATATATACATGTATATCTGCATATATATGTACATATGTGTATGTACTTTCTTGATGAGTTTTAGTCTAGGTGATCTAGTAGGTGATAGTGATGTTGAAATCTCTATTACTGTGTTGTGAGTAACATCTTCTATTAGGAGTTGTTTTACTTGTTTTGTTTCTTTTTCATTAGGTATATATAGTTTTAGGAATGTGCGGTATTCTTTTTGAGTACATATCCCATAGTCATTAAAAATGACTCTGTTTCATAAATATTTTAATTCTGAAATTTATGTTGGCTCTAACAATATAGCCATCTTAGACCTTTTTGGGGAAGTTTTTTGCTTGAATTATTGTTTTTGCCCTTTGATTACGAGCCTGTATTTTCCCTTACTGTTTATATGTATTTCTTGTAAACAACAGAAGGTTGGGTTAAATTATCTAATTCATTCTGCCACTCTGTATCTCTTAATAGGCACATTTAGGCCAGTTATGTTGAATTATATTATTTCATGGAATTTTTTTTTGTCATCTATATGTAGAATTTTGGTGCATTTGAGAGATTTGTATTGTCTTATAGTATCCCTTTTAGTTCTTGTAGAGATGGTTTCAAGTCTATGAAGTGCCTAAGCAATTGTTTATTCTTGAATTTCCTACAAGGGAACTTCATTCAAGTCTGAATAAAAGGCTGGTTGAATAAAGTCTTCGTGGTGAAGTGTTCATTTCATTGAGTTGTCATCATTTTTTCAGGCCCGTAGGGTCCTATAGAGTCTCATGCAATAAGATGACTTGTGTGTTGACGATAGATGCCCCAAAGGGGTTGATAACTTTAAGAGCAAAGGGTCCTCTCAATTAGAAATTCCTGAGTCATATTGAGAAGTAGTTGCTCTGAAAGGATAAAAACTCTTGCTAGAATTCTGTGGGGAAGAATGATTGGTGGAGACAGTTATTGGTGGAGAGATACTGTCAATAGAAGGAATATTGGCTGGACTTTCTGCATTGCAATGCTGGAGTTTTTTCTGAGTGATAACATAGGAAAGCAAGTTTTTTACACTTGTAAGTCTTATTTACAGTCCTTTGCAAATGATTTCTTTATTTAGTAATTTTTGCTTTCTATATTCTATTTTATTTGTGGATTTCATCATTTTGATTAAGAAAATGTTGGGCGGGGGCTAGAGCAATATATTGCTCAGCTGTAGGGCTGATCCAGGACAAACTGTGTTTTGACCCCAGGCACCCCAAGCCAGGAGCGATTTCTGAGCATATAGCCAGGAGTAACTCCTGAGCATCACCGGGTGTGGCAAAAAAATGTTGGATATCTCTATTTGGTTCTCTTTTAGATGGTAACCTTGGGTCTTTTGGATCTGGTGGCAGGTGCATTTATTCTCAAGATCTGTGGACTTCTCCACAGTAATGACTTTATCTGGTGCTTCTTCATCAGGTATTTCTTCCTGTCCCTATTGGAGCCCTCTCATTCTTTCTTATCTTCCCGATGAGCTAGTAGAAGCTTCTTTTAAAATAATTTTTATTGAAACCATTGTGAATTATGAGTCCTTGATACTTGGATTTCAGACACACAGTGGCCATGAATTAAGGTCATTCTCATCTCACCACCAGTGTTGACCTCCCTCCACCAAAGTTCCCGGTATGCATCCTTATTCTTTATCCTTAGCCCCAGGGCCTGCCAGTGTAAAGGGCCCATTCAAAATATAGTTTGTTACAGTTTAAATCTCTTGATTCTATTGTTGTTGACTGTGGCTTGGGTATTTAAATCTGTCCTTTTTCATTTCCACCAATGTACCTGAAACCAATTGGTCCCTGACCCCCACCTTCTTTTATTGTTCTCAGTTTTGTAGACAAATACAGAAATATAAAGTAAAACAAAGTAATTTATGTCTCAAGGTTCTACGAGAAAGGTGCTGGGTTGAAGAGATAGGAGAGGGCTGAGGCTTCAGAGGTAGGGTGTTTGCCTTGCACATGGCCAAACCAGATGGATCTGGGTTCGATTCCTGACACCGCAAATGGTCCTCTGAGCCTGCCAAGCAGGAGCTAATTCTGAGGGCAGAGCCAGAGGTGACCCCTGAGTGCTAATGAGTGTGACCCAAATATAAACAATAAAAGAAAGATGGGAGCCTCTAAATACAAATAAAACTTAAGGAAAAAAAATAAAGGGTGATGGTGGTAGCAGGTTTTTGTTTTGTTTTGTTTTGTTTTCAAAAGTATTGTAGAGGCCAATCACTCTTACGTTGTTCCTCTTGCTTTCATCCCAGTGTTTTCCTATCTGCTATTCATTTATTTTTACATCTTTTATCCCCATCATCTCCTATTTTTTGGATACTTTTTGTATTTCATCCTACTGCTCAATTATTTTTTCCTGAGCTACTACTACTCTGCTGCTGAGGCCTTCCAGTGAGTTTTTGGTTAACTTACCAATTTATTTTTAATTGTATCATTTCTGTTTGTAGTTTTCTTACTTCTGTTCTCATATTCTCTTGTATTTTATTGGGTATCCATCCCATTGTTTCCTTGAGCATCTTATATATCCTCAACATTTTTTAGCAGTTAGATGACCTATCTAACTTATTACTGGTTATGTCTTCACAACTACCATCTTCATTCACTAAATGTGATGGAATTTTGTGTTACTTTCACATTGTACATGTTGTACTCCACAGGTACATTTTGAGTTTTTGTGCGGCTAGGTGACTAGAGTTAGGATGTCAGTGTATCTTCTCTGTGAGATAGGAAGGAACACAGGGCCACTTTATCAGCCACACACTTCCTTAGAGGTGGGGGTGGTTTACTAACATGGGGTCGAAATGAGTGCAGCTTTCTGGCTTCTAGGTTGTGTGAGGGGGGGGGAATAACTTATATCTTTTCCATATTTTCACTCTCTCTTAGACTTATCCAATTTCAAGTTGGTTTTAAATTTCTAATAAAGTGTATTATGTATTTAAAGATATTATATAGAGTCTCCCATCATAATCTATGATTTATTTATCCTATTTAATGTACTTTTTAAATTTAATTTAATCTTTCCTGTAGGAAAACTAAAATGTCCGGGTATTGTTTTTCTACAAGGTCTACTTACTGACCTAAGTCTTGGTTTGAGCATTTCATAGGAAGTAGGGTAAGAAATGTTTGTACTGAAAATTCCATATTCTGGCCCTTAACTCTACTGACCTTTCTAAATTCACAGGAAATTTCTTAGAGGATTTATTTCCAAATTAACCAAACCAAACTAAACAAACAAACAAACAAAAACCTGCTGGGATGAGATTGCCAAGATGCTGCCTGACAGGGCTGACAATGTTGTGAAGTCACTGGCACCCCACCATGAAGTGGAAGATGGACAGTAGGGACTTCTGAGCAAGTCCAAGGACTGCAGGCACCCATTTACTTGCTGCAGGAGCTCAAGGACAAGAATGGCTACCAGGACCCCTGTGCCCAGAAGGCCTGGGCAGTGCTGGGCATGCCTGTCCCCCTGTGTTTCCTGCCATGAAGGAGGAGAAAGAGTAGCAAGGACGCGGCCACAACTGCTGCTGCACTGTTTTGGGAGCTAGACACTGCTCTGCAGAGCTAGATGGTGTGCAGGAACCCTCACACACCTTCTTCCCCAAGCAGGAGGACAGTGGGGGATCCTCACCAGAATGCAACCTACTTTACATGAGGGTGGTGGAGGCAGCCAATCTCCTGGTCCTCGTCATGAGCTACAGAAGTTTCATAGAAGCTCTGGACTTGAATGAGTTGGACGCCGATGCTTGGTGCGACCTGAGCAAGTGATTATCACTTGAGACTAGCCTTGGCGGCAATACTAGGCCCCCTCCAGGCAGCCTTCCCACCATACCAGCCCCCAGCATCACCGAGTACCACTTGGAAGGAAACACCATCTCAGACCTGAGCTGCAGCAGCTGGTGCAAACTAATCCCATCTTTCCCAACATTGATGTGGGCAGCTTGGGCATTAGGACACACACCACCACACTGGGTACTTAAGCAGCAGAAGAAATGGTTCATGGCCCTTCCCTGGTGACCAGGAAGATTGATGTGTCCTTCCTGTACTCATGGAGCAGCCTCACACCCAAAAGCACCCCCGTCAAGGCCCTGCCCTTCTCACCCTTCCGGTTTCTAAACCTCTGGACATATTGGAGCTAGAGAATCCCTTGCTGATATCTCCCCCTGTGTGCAGACGGAGTTGGTAGTCACCACACCCTTCACCATGACAAGACATCAGAAACATGCTTATGTTTGTGACTCTAAAAGTACTCTAGCTAGGCCAAAACCCATCAAGAATGTGCACAAGCCCTGGACATTGTGATGAGGACATGAAGCTATTGATGTAAATTGCTGCTCAAAGCATACTCCCTGTCTTCAGGTGGCCCGTTTAGTTTCTTGGGCTTCAGCCTGTTCCTGCCGGGCATTTAGGAGGACACCAGCCTGCTCAAACAGGGCACCCTGCAGGCCAAGCCCGAGAAGTGTGTGGCCACCCTGAAGCCCCAAAGCTGCTTCTCCACCCATGACCAGTCCCTGAAAGACAGTGGCCTGCACAGCACTTAGGACCAGCTGTTCATGCAGAAGGAGCAGCAGATCCTGGGCTACTGAAAGCTCAAACACACAACCATCATTCTGAGAGACCAGTGTGCAGTCCTCTCCCCAGTCCAACTCATGTTTACAGGGAGCCACAAATGGGTAGTGCCTGCTAGAACATTCAGGTGCAATCAAGAGGGGTCTGCCTCGACCCCTGTCCCCTTGTTGTGAAACCTAGTGCTCCAGCAGGTCTATCCCCTCCAGACTGACCCCTTTTATGACAGGGTGTGGCTACAACCACTCACATCTCATATTTTCAGAGAATAAAGTGTTCTTGTAAACATTAAAATCCTTTTAAATAAAAGATTTACTTTTAAATAAAGTTTACTGTTAAGTATCTTTCACTGCATTTATTTTATGAAAATACTCTGATAATATTTAATAATGATAACTTGTAGACTTCTGATATTACTAGTTTAATATAAAACAAAAGCCCAATTCTTATCATGAATTACATTTATAATCTTACTTCTTGAGTACCTTCCTAGAGAAATTCATTTGGTCTTTAAAAATATATTTAAGGATTATCCAACAAAAAAGCAAATCACAAAAATTAATAACCTGATTTGACTGGAGTACGTATATAAAAGGTAATCATGCATGTGGTCATGAGGATTCTAGTTACTCTTACATTACCAAAAAGTTTTCAGCTTTGGAAGAAGCACTGTTACTTAAGTAAAATACTATCCTGACTTCTGTTGCTGTTTAGTTATTTTCAATATCTAAATAAAATATAGTGGGTTATTAAGATCTTAGAAACATACTTTATAGCCATGCATTTATCTAATATTCATACCCTTGCCTTGATATAAACAGGATTTTCTTTAACTGAGTAGTATCACTATAGCTGGATGGTAGAAATTGTATTATGAAATATTCTTAGTATCAATGACTTCGTTGGAGGAACTGAAATATACTCTGGAAGGCAAGAGTTCTTTAGTAGTGTAGGAAAATTTAAAAGCCTGTGCATTTGCCAGTCACTGGATTGGGAATAAGTGGCATAATCTGAGCAGTTGAAATGATCTTTCCAGAGAAAGTTGACAGCTAAAATCTCTCAACTGTAAAATCTCTTAGGAAGTTCACTATTTTATCTTCAAAATGTATCTGAATATACCAAAACAATATCCTTTGAATTCCAAGAATTAGCTTTCTTCCAATCACTTCTATGATTTATTCATTCCATCAGGAGTCTAGAAGAAACTGGGTATAGGAGGAATGACAAGACACATTCTGATAATACTGATGTTTATAAGTCTACAGTTGATAATTATTTTATCCCTCCTCTATATTCTGTTCCAAGTTCCTCTCACTCTTGGTTTTACCTCAATTGATTCAAGAACCTAATCTGGAGAGTTTTACCACATCTTTATTAGTTGTGATTACTGTGGCTTTCTTAGGCATTTGATCATTGCCATCAAAGTGAAACAAGTTTGTCATAATATGCCCAAGTGGATACAGAGTTGCAAAAGTGTGTTGTTTCCCCCAGACTATATAATAGAAACTACACTATATTATTAGGTCATGAAGACCCAGGGTAAAATTGTTCTTCCAAACATCCCAAATTTTCCCAGGAAAAAATTGCTTGTTAATTTTAGGGAGCCACAATCGTCCCTGCTTATCACTGGTTCTGCTGCATGAAAGACTTGCTATACTATCTCTTTGGCTCCAGAAAACATTTTTTGATATTTTTAAGCAGTTATCTTGATCTGTGACTTCCTTCTTGGAAATCAAGATTTCTAAAGTTCACAGAGCCAAAAAGGAAAACCAACTCATTTATTTTTATACAGTTCATGACAGTTCTTCTGTTCCTTGGATATCACCAAGCATTTTAACTATTGCAGAATACAGCACATACATTCTGTATAACTGTGTATACTGAGCATATAATATGGTTCCACTTCTTTAAATTCAGCATGAAATATCACTCTCTGGTCAGACCTTGATGGATTGTCCAATATCTATCAGAATCTTAAATTCTACTCTTGACCCCTATTGCATTTCTTTTGTAATAAATAGACTATTTGATTTGCAATTTTATGAGTTAATAAAAATAAATAAATAAATTTAAACTTACATGATGTTCCCAACTGGAAACCCATAATTAGGGAAAGTGAATCCAGGTTCAGAACATGAAAAATTTCTATTAATACACATTTCTTTCAACATTGAATGGGTATTCTATATGAATGATTTTTTTATTCTCTTTGAAGGACAACACTCTCTTGAAAGCACAGAATAACTCTTTTTTGGGCACATTAGACAAATATATTAAGTTTGATGAGCAGAATTCTATTTTGTTATCATTTACACATCAGCCCTGATGTTTTTAATGACAAAGATTCACAGATCTCTTTCTAAATAATCCTGTCAAGCTGACTTAAGAATGCTTTTTTACTGGTTGTTCACTAACATCATCACCATAAAAACAAGTCATACCGATATTCATATTTTCCAACTGCCACTACTTTTAATCAAATATTCCGTCCTCCTATTTGTGATCAAATATTCTATACTCTCACAAGAGCATATGAGTTTATATGGATTTTGCAAAATAGCAATTATTTCTCTATAAAGAGCAAATACAAATAACAGATACACGACTCAAAACGCTAAAATTTCCTCTAACCATTGTCTTTCAAGACTAAACACAACTATAAATATACTGCACACAAAATATGACAAAGTAGTAAATCTAGTTTTTAATTATTTTTTGTAATATTGTATTGGTATGTTCTTCCCCAGAGTCTCAGAAATATTCATTGCGATTTTTCGGTTGGAACTTTGTTTTTTTTTTTTCATAGTTAAGTTTTAGATACAAATTTTCAATCCCAATCCCAACCCAGTGTCATCTTGTGCATTTTTAAAATTTTTTTAACTGAAACTCAACTAAAAACGTCATATTCAAGGTGTTTAAACAAAGACACTATTATAAGAAAATAAATTAAAAATAAATCTTCAATACATTTTCTTCTTTATTTTCCCCCTTTTTTTCTTCTTACTCTTTCTGTGATCAGTCAGGTAAGCACATTCAGGGTGGTATAGCTATAAACTTTTCCTCCTCTTTCTCTTTTTCTTCCTCCTCTTCTACTTCTTCCTCTTCTTTTTCTTTCTCCTCTTCTTCATTTTCTTCTTGCTCTTCTTACCCTTGTTCCTCTTTTCTTTTTTTTAATTTTTTTATTTTAACACCTTAATTACATACATAATTGTGTTTGGGTTTCAGTCATGTATAGAACACCACACAACACCAGTGCAACTTTCCCATCACCATTGTCCCAAATCTCCCTCCTCCCCAACCACCACCCGCCTGTACTCTAGACAGGCTCTCCATTTCCCTCATAGGTTCTCATTTTTAGGACAGTTCAAAATGTAGTTATTTCTCTAACTAAGCTCACCACTTTTTGTGGTGAGCTTCCTGGGGTGAGCTGGAAATTCCAGCTCTTTTCTCTTTTGTGTCTGAAAATTATTATTATTGCAGGAATGTCTTTCATTTTCCTTAAAACCCATAGATGAGTGAGACCATTCTGCATTTTACTCTCTCTCTCTCTCTGACTTATTTCACTGAGCATGATAGATTCCATGTACATCCATGTGTAGGAAAATTTCTTGACTTCATCTCTCCTGACAGCTGCATAATATTTCATTGTGTATATGTACCACAGTTTCTTTAGCCATTCGTCTGTTGAAGGGCATCTTGGTTGTTTCCAGAGTCTTGCTATGGTAAATAGTGCTGCAATGAATATAGGTGTAAGGAAGGGGTTTTTGTATTGTATTTTTGTGTTTCTTGGGTATATTCCTAGGAGTGGTATAGCTGGATCATATGGGAGCTCGATTTCTAAT
>PVKC010035098.1:0-13552 GCA_004027635.1 Crocidura indochinensis | reverse complement strand
AATTTTATTTTAATCATAGTGGTTTACATGATATTCACAGTAATATTCCATTTACAAATAAACATTGAATCAGAGGAATTCCCATCACCAAGTTGTCCTCCCTCCACCTCCATTCCCTTTCTGTCTCCTATATCCTCCAGCCTCTCCCCAGGGACTTCTAAATTGAGTGACTCCCTCTGTTTCTGGTTTATTAATTGGTGATCTTATATCTGATTGGGCTTGGTGTCTCCATTGCTTCTCCCTCTGATTGGGAGGCAGGATTAGCTAGTTTGAGTTTTGTGGTTTTGTTTAGAGAAGAGTATCATAATAGAGTGGGGTAAAAATTAAGTATGCCTACAATGGGCAGAGTCCTTCTAGCAGTTCTCATCCTAACCTCTTTAATAGACTTCCTGGTAGGTGCTGTATTTCCCAAATTACAATGATCGTAAGATGACTAGAAGTCCCTTACATAATATTTGGAAGTAGTAATCTTTAAATAAATGCTTATTTCCTGTCAGTTAAACATTTAAAAGAGGTTTTATAAAATTTTAATTTTGTCTTAAAAATAAGAAGAGAGATAAAACCAAGTGATATGGTAAAAAGAGTATTTCAGTTTAAAATGTAGCTATTATGGATATTGCAAAATGTTCATAGATTTCTCCCTTTCCTATATAAGCTTCTTTTTGCAGTATAATTTTCTTTTCCCTTCTATTTATTTTATTCTTACTAGTGTTAATGGTTAACTTGGTTCCAACTTGGTTCCAATAGTGTTATCATTGATTACACTGATGTGGAGTGAGTTTTCTTTTAATAGCTAGATGTCTTATAAGTGAGATTTGTCAAAAAAAAACTTGTTTCAATAAATGGAACAATAGAAAATACTTAATTATTTGTGTGCTGTTAAAACCCATTTACTCTGTAAATAAGTTGGGTTTTACTTCCAAAATAGTGAAAGCTATTACAGAGAGTAGCCTTCAGACATCCCAATGAGGTCACCTGTTCCAAATATTTTAATTCCCCTACTATGCAGTCTTTTTCTAACATAATTGATCCCCCCTGAATATATGTATATGAGTGTGTTTTATATATATATACATATATATTATGTATATTGGGGCAAAAGTATCATCTTTTTTAACTTTTTACATTGATGTCATTGTGAATTATGTCTTTCACAGTTGTATTTCAGATGTTTAGTGACAGTGAATTAGAGCAATTCCCACCACTATTATTGACCTCTTTCCACCATAGTTCCCCACATGCATCCAAAACCTCCACCCCTAGCAGCCTGACTACTAGTGTAACAGGTCTATTTTATATTTAGCTTGTTATAGTTTGGGTCTCTTGATTCTGTTGTTGTTGATTTTGGCTTGGATATTTAGATCTTAGCTCTTTCTTTTTTTCTTCATTCAGTGTTCCTGAGACCACTTGTCCTCTAGGCCTCATCCACTTTTTTTTTTCTTTTTTCTTTTTCTCACTTTGTAAAAATACATAGAAATATGAGACAGAACAAAGTGATTTAAGTTCAATGGTTCTATCTAGAATATAAGTGAAATTAAAAGGAGTATATGCACATCAAAGATTGGGGAAATTAGAAAGAAAATTTCATTGCTCTAATAAATACAGGGTGTTTTCACTCATGAAGCTTACTGTCAAAAGACCAAGTACAGGCTTCTGGCACTTTGGTTGTCCACCGCAATGTCTCTCTTTATGGCCCCAGAAAATTTTCTGCTCAGTCGCATTTGACAAAATAAATCTTCTGAAGTTAGAGATCTTGGTTGTTTAATACAGGTTCCTAGGATGAAACCTAAGATAAAGTCTTTCTTTGTGGTGTCAGGAAAAGTTCTGCTTAGTCACGGTTGCTGTAGACAATCTTTTGTGAGTAGAGATATTGGTTCTTGCACAGATCTGAGGCACAGCATCTTCTGATTTCATCTCATCTTTGGGTAGTGAAGTAGGGCAACCTGCCCTTAGATCAAATTGTTGCTGTTGTCTCATCTTCAGGGTGTCTATGGGCTTACCCTGGAGTAGGTTGGTGCCAGGATGACATTGGGCCTTCCCCTGGTGGAGTTTGAATCCTGGTGCCGGTACCAATTTTGGGGTTGGACAGTTGATGTTCAATATATTTAGACCTAAGTCAAGTCTCCATTACAAATGCTCAAGGTGAAAGGCAGACCTGCAAAAAAAAAATCATTTTTTAAGCATATACTTTGGTCTCTGAACAAAATTAACCTAACTGTAAGGAATTATATTCTATGTTTTATATCTAATAAAGCTATTGAAACTTGTTTTGCTTATATATAAATCTATATATTTTATTTTAACCATACTTTTGAAATATTGTTATAGTAGCTTTTATTGATATTTAGATGTTGTAATTAAAAGTGATAATATTTTTTAAAAACCTCAGCATAATTATTGGTAAATTTGGAGACTTAGCAGCACTATTTACCTATTTCCTTTATTCTGTTTTATATATTTTTTATTCAGAAGTGATTTTGAGGTCACAATAAAGATTTTCGTTATGATGTGCCAAGCACAGAAGTCATATGTACAAAGAAACAGTAGACTTTGTAATCCAATTTATAAAACATACTTTATTTTTCGAGGAGCATATTTTTAAGGATTTACTTCTTTTCATTAGGATCTAAGGAAAGGGTGTCTTTAAGAAATTTGAACAAAATTGTACATGCAGCATGAGTTATTAGACTGACAAATTTATGTAAATTTTGTTATGTTAAATATTTTCAGAAATGACAGTTTAATAAAATAGAAAAGCAAAACTTCTGTTGTCAGATTTCAAAGTCAAAAACATGCTTATTTAAAAATCATCTGCTTTTCTTTGATTTTACATGATTTTAAACGCTTCATTTCAAAACATAGTCTTTGCTGAATTATGAAAATGATCATAATTGGACATTTTTCAGACTCAGAAAATTTAAAACACAATGTACTCTACTTTGATTATAACTACTACTATTCTGACTTCCTTAATCAAACTACAACTTGGGCCTCACCTTTCTTGATTCTTCCATTTTCTCAATCTATCAAAAACCTCTTCATAACATACTTCTTTACCCAGTCAGACTTGTATTATAAATTACCTTAACTGCACACTCAAATTCCTTGTATTTATTTCTTCCACCTCATTTTTTTCACAGACACACACACATATATACACACACATGCAAACTAATCCTGAATAAGCACTGACCTTGAATATTTTTGCTTTTATTTATTTTTCTAAGTTACAATAAAAGAAAAAAATAACATGAAAATCTAGAATTTCATTCATCTTTATATTTTCTTGTCACAATTTGGACATTAAATTGTTAGGAAGTTTATTTGCCATTGCCTCTCTTTTTTGAGCAAGCTCCATTCCAAATCTTTATCACACTTGTCAATTCCCCAATACCTCTATATTTATCTGTTATTTACGCAATCACTTGCATTAAACTTCTTCAGTGAAATATATACTGTGATGAGATTTTGAGTTACAAGTGACTAAAATACTAATGACTTATATTCTATTTTTGTTAAATGTAAAGACAATAGACAAATTAAATAGCTATGATTTTCTTTAGTAAAATTAGGATGCCCTAAAATAGTTAAATATTTGGGTGATGAAAGAGAGATGATGATATGAAGATAGTTTTTTATGTATAAATCTAATAAAATATCTTATCTAAAATATATTTAGGCTATAATTTAAAAGATGATAAAAGACTAGTCAGGGAGATTGCTCAAATGGACAAAGCACATATTTTGTATATAAGGGTCCCAAGTTCAAGCTCCAGTACTGAATAATTTCATATGAATTTCTGGAAGTAGCCCCTAATAACCATAAGTGTAATCCCAAAATAATAACAACAATAAAAGTTAGTAGGATAGTTTCAAAAATAGTAATATCAAGACGGGGAGATAGCACAGACAGAGAGATGGCACAGCAGTAGGGCATTTGCCTCACATGCAGTCTATTCAGGACAGATGATGCTTTGAATCCCAGCATCCCATATGGTCCCCCGTGCCTGCCAAGAGAGATTTCTGAGAGTAGTGTCAGGTGTAACCCCTGAGCTTGTGACCAAATGTAAGCAAAAAAAGATACCAAGTAAATAGTGGAGCATAGGCAAAGACATTGCTTTTGTGAAAAGTGTACAAAAGTGTACATGGACTAGTCAAAATATCAGTGTATCAATAGCATGAAAAGAACTCTGATTAAAACAACAGTTATGAAACAGAATTTCTAGAACTGTAAATAAAGACTCCATCCTAGGCTCCATCCTATGATCTGTGCAGATATCAGAGGCCTGATCTTATTATCCAGGACTGAGCGAAAATTTTCCAGACACCACAAAAGAACCTAGGGGAGAGTAAAAGGACAGGTATGGAGCCTGGGGTTATGTCCATGACAGTATACTTCAAGGGCAGAGAAACCCTGTATCTCTTAGGCCAAGGGAATTCCCTTTCTAATCTCCCCAATATTTACTATGTCTATGCAAAAAAAAAAAAAGGACAAATTTATTTTTTTTCATTGTTATTATTTTTGTTTTGATTTAGTTTTGTTTTGTTTTATGTTTTTGTGCTGTTTTGTTTTTATTTGGGATCATGATTATTGTTTGATTGTGTATTTATTTGTTTATTATTTTTGTATTGTTGTTATGTTTTTCTTCCTTTTTCCTTTCCTTCTCTTAAATTGTTTTTTGTAGACTCTAGAAAAACTCCTGGGGCCCGGGAGATAGCATGGAGGTAAGGCGTTTGCCTTTCATGCAAAAGGTCATCGGTTCGAATCCCGGTGCCCCATATGGTCCCCCGTGCCTGCCAGGAGCAATTTCTGAGCATGGAGCCAGGAGTAACCCCTGAGCATTGCCGGGTGTGACCCAAAAAATCCAAAAAAAATAATAATAATAATAATAAAAAAGAAAAAAAAGAAAAGAAAAACTGTTTTTTGTTTGTTTGATTTTTACCACCTTCCCCTTTTTTCTTTCCTTCAAACAGACCCACATAACTTATATCATCTTGTTCTGCCTCACAAGCTGAGGTGGAAACAATGGAGGGTACCAAGACCAGACAGTTGTATGCACTTTGAATAGAAATAAAAAATTATCAGAATTAGGTACCAAATCTAAAGTCAACGACAACAAAATAAATACCCAATCTACAACAAGTTAAATAGAGAGGAGACCACTTATACTAGCAGCCCGGGGGGCAAAGGAGTGGGATATAGGATGCATGCTGGGAACAGGGGTTAGAGGGAAGACAACATTGGTGGTGGATGCACCTCTGACTAAATGCACTATGTGACTAAAATATTACTGTGAGCGATTTGTAACCCACTTTATCAAAACAAAAATTATCTAAAAAATTATAAAGCAGAAAAAAAGAAAAGAATTCTAAAACATGATTAATAATATAATTAAAAATAAATTAAGTTATGTACCATGTCATGATCAAAAATCACAAAAAACACTAACATAGAGAAGAGTGTTACTAGGAAATATGTTCCTAAATAGCTTACATATTTCAGAACAAGTCTAACCAGTACAGTAAACGAATGGGAGGAGAAAACTAGAACTTTATTCTAATCTAAATATTCTTATGATGATATATTATTTTAGCTATATTTGGGCTTTGCAAACAAAAGGATATTTTTATGCAGAGAATTTAAATGATTTGCCTCACTCCAATTTTTGTTAATCAATACATAAACATATTGCCATTCAGAAGATACTATATAACTTTGCAATAGAGACATCATTAACAGAAACACTTATACTTAAGATAGACATTGTAAACTATTACATTATATCTATTTTCATAACTTTGGAATTCTACCTCTTCCAAAATGAATTTTTGGCAAGGTGAGTTATTCCTCAGCTAGAGAGTAGGTTGCCCATCTTATGTTTTTTTCTAACATGGTCCAAAAAAGTAATAAACTGAAATAAATAAAAATCAGGTCATACACTCAAAAAGAAATATATCATTACTCATTTATTTTATTTTTCTTTCTTTTTTAAAAACAAAAAATATTTTGGGGCCGGGTGGTGGCGCTGGAGGTAAGGTGTCTGCCTTACCACGCTAGCCTTGGATGGACCGCGGTTCGATCCCCCGTGCCCCATATGGTCCCCCAGGCCAGGGGCGACTTCTGAGCGCATAGCCAGGAGTAACCCCTGAGTGTCACTGGGTGTGGCCCAAAAACCAAAAAAAAAAAAAGATATTTTATATAAGAGTTCTGACTAATATTAACAACTAAAACTTTAGAAATGGCAAGTTCATATGAAAAATAGAAAAGTCATTCTGTTAGCCTGGATCTCTGAATCACCTCTCAATCATCACCTTTCTAATAATACTAGAATATTTATATTCTTTGGACTTCTACATAAAATTTGAATTAAACTATCTCTTGTTTGATTACATTTTGGCATCTAATTCTTGTAGTCAATTAGATGGCATATAATACAACACTATTAATATATAACTTGGAACTTAGCAATATCACACTACCATAATAAAAATTTCAAATGAAGTATTGGCTTCTTAAGTTGTCTCTAAACATCAAGGAATTAGATGTTTTAGTCTTAATAGCTTTAACCTTATTATATCATGACAGTTTATTTGGTCAATCCACTAGTAGTTTGAAACATGAACCATGTGTTTTTCAAATACATATATATATATATATATATAAATATTTAAGTGTGTGCTTTCAACAAGATTTTGAATGAGGTAAATGAAGAAAATAGAAAGAACAAGCCAAGATGCAAACAGATAAATTAATTGGAGGTTTTTTGGGGGTATTTTTTTTTTTTTTTGGTTTTTGGGTCACACCCGGCAGTGCTCAGGAGTTACTCCTGGCTCCATGCTCAGAAATTGCTCCTGGCAGGCACGGGGGACCATATGGGGCACCAGGATTCAAACCGATGACCTTTTGCATGAAAGGCAAACGCCTTACCTCCATGCTATCTCCCGGGCCCCTGGAGGTTTTGTTTTCCTTTGCCTTACAATGGAATATGGCTTAATTCTAGTGATTAGGTGCTAACAATATTGAAAATACTATTCAGTTCTATATAACTATTCAAAGAAGAGAAAATAGTTTGGAAGTTTTTTTAAAAAATCTATTCCTAACATATTCATAAAATATATTACAAAATATGCTAGTAAAACTTATGTGTGTTATTTTTCCTAATCAAAACTACTTTTATTTCCTGTAGTTTTTTATAGTTCCAATTAACTTGAAGATAAAGGGGCCTGATTATATATAAGTAAACTGAGAATAATTATGCAATGACTGAATAATGGAATACAGAGTCTTCCAGAAGAGAAACTAAAGGCCAAAAAAATGTAAAAGACAAATTAGCCACACATTAATGAACTTTTAAAATGTCCAATTAAAACTGTCCTTAAAATCTTTGCTAAACAGAATTTTAATATTACATGCTAGTGACTGTATATGCCTCATGTTTTCAATTTTGGATAATCAAAATAATGTTTTTATTTATTATATTCTTTCCCTTTTAAGCTATGCAGCATAGCTGGGGTGTGCATGCCTTGAGAGGCAGTCTTAGAAGTGAGGAAATTAATTCATTTGCAACATATACCACAAAACAATGGACTCAAAGAGTCTGCATGTCACTAAGAGATAGTGAAACATCTTCAGAATTAAACTTTGCATTGACTTTTCAGAGAAAATTTTTTTAAAAAAAAAAGGATATACCTATTTATATTTGAACAACCAATGAAGCAGAAACTACTAATCATCACTAATTATTCAACCATGTATTATCAATGCTCCAATATCTGGCCAAAGTCATGGCAGACCAAATATGCGGTAAATTTCTCAGCTTCTCTTGTGGTTAAGTGATCTTGTTTCAGTTGAATTAAGAGCAGAATGAAAAAGTCAGAGGTGACTTCTTGAAAAAGAAAGTTTATTTCTCTTCATCTCATCTTTGTCCTCCTAATTGCTGGGAAATAGTATCAACTGGAAAAAATTCTTTAAATCAAGAAATAAAAGACATCTTGGAAATAATAGATATCCTCCCAGTCAGCATACATTATAACCTTAAATGTTCTGCCAACCACTGTGCCAACAAATGAGAGATAAATTAACTTCAATAGAGCTAACGAATCGTTGAAGTTTTTAAAACAAAAACTTAACTTATTAAGTAATTCAGGATGGTATCCATGAACATTCCTTTCCTTCTGATAACATCACCAACCAACATATTAAGATTGAGGAGAACTGGGGCCAGAGTGATAACACAGCAGTAGGGCGTTTGCCTTGTACCTGGCTGACCCAGGATGACCCCATCATCCCATTTGCTTGATGAAACCAGGAGGTGTTTCTATTTTTTTTTTAGATTTTAAAACAAATTTTTAAAAAAAATATTTTTTTTTAGTAGTAATTTTTATTTTGACCAAAGTGGGTTACAAATTATTCACAGTAGTATTTTAGGTACATAGTGACATTGAATCAGGGGCATCCCAACACCAATATTGCAATCTTTTGCTTACTAATGCAGACACTAAATAAAGGAGTATCTAAAACAATATTTTCTGATATGAAACCAATATTCCCTTTTTTTCTTATTTTATTTTTTTGACGCTATCGTTTTTACAAAATCCTTCATAGTTGGGTTTCAGACATACAATAAATCAGGGTCAATCCCATCATCAATATTGACATCCCTCCAACAATGTACCCAGAGTACATTCTACATTACAACATCCTACATTACATCATCTTGCCCTCTTGTTTGCCAGTATAACAGACCCACTTTAAGTTTAGATTGTTATTTTTAGGTCTCTTGATTTCTTTTTTTTAACTTTTATTTAGATATTTAATTCAGTCTCTTTTTTTTGTTTGTTTTTTGTTTTTTATGTCACACCCGGCAGTGCTCAGGGGTTACTCCTGGCTCCATGCTCAGAAATTGCTCCTGGCAGGCACGGGGGACCATATGGGGCACTGGGATTCGAACCGATGACCTTTTGCATGAAAGGCAAACGTCTTACCTCCATGCTATCTCCCGGGTCCCAAAAGTTTCTCTCTCTCCCTTTTTTTTTTATCTCCATCAATGCAACTGAGAACACTTGACCCCTGATCCCCATCCTTTATTTCCTTCTCTTAATTTTATAGAAAATTTCAGAAATAATTAGGTAAGACAAAGTAATCTATGCCCCAAGATTCTATAAAAAGGTGGGATCCCCTATCTAAAAGACAAAAAAGGGGTGGCAGATTTTTGCTTAGAGACATCACAAGTTGGGGAAAATAGAAAGAAAAAAACCCTTTCGCCTAAAAACAGGTTGCCCTAGCCATGAAGCCTCCTGCCAAAGATCAACTACAGGCTTTGGGCAAAGTAAATTGTCTAAGATCAAAGTCTTTCTTCATGGTCCCAGGAAAATTTCTCCTCTATCACAATTGTTCGAGGCAGGTTTCTGTAATTAGAGATCTTGTTTTTTTGCACAGAACCAATGTTGAAGTCAATGTGTTACGAAGCATCTTCTGGTTTTATATAACCATTAGGTGACAAGAGGAAAACCCACCTCGAAAGCAAGTTGTTGCTGTTTCCAAGTCATCAAGGTATCATATCAGGTTGAACAGACCCTGGAGTAAATCAGTCCAGTGCACCATTAGGGCTGGTGCAGAAAACTGTGCATGGTCCAAAGGTGTGATCTAAGGTTCAAGGGCAAATGTCTGATATCTAATCAAAAGAAGTCTAATTTAAGTCAGTATGACAAATGTTCAGGGTGAAAGGCCCCTCTGTAATAAAAAATTTAGGAGCTCCTTCCTATCTCTATTGGATAAAAAGTTGTTTCTCTATGCTTTTACCCATTTTAATTCCCACATCTTAATGTGCCTATGCAAAAAGGAACAATGCCACAAGATACTACTGATGAATATGGGGGTTAAAAATAACAAGCTATGGGCCAGCGAGGTGGCACTAGAGGTAAGGTGTCTACCTTGCAAGCGCTAGCCAAGGAAGGACCGCAGTTCAATCCGCCAGCATCCCATATGGTCCCCCCAAGCCAGGGGCAATTTCTGAGCACTTAGTCAGGAGTAACCCCTGAGCATCAAACGGGTGTGGCCCGGAAAAAAAACAAAACAAAATAAAAATAACAAGCTAAACAATTCCTATAACTTGGTTCTAACATGAACTCAGAATCCAAGAAGTTATCTACTAGAAGTTCCTACTAAAACAAATCTACAAAAGAGGTAGAGAAAACTACATCTTCATCAGGAAATACACAATAAGAATTATTCCTATTAAGGAAACACTACTAAAGAAATATACAAAGGAAATAAACATATCCCTTTTAAGTCTCCTGAAATAGCCTGGGGGAGGTCTAAAATATAAAGCATGGCATCAGACTGCCATGTGGCCCCTTGGGGTCTAAAAAATGGCTCACAATAGTAATAGATCAGGAAATGTACTCAAGCCAAGGGTTTTTCAAAAGCCAAATCCAGTAGTGTGCAACAGTCCACAGCCAAGGAGTTTGAAAGAAAAAGGGCCACGAGATAAAAAACAGTTATCAAGGTAGCAGCAGCTTCTTCCTGGGTCAAGACAAGGCAGGCTGGGAGGCTATCCTTTCAATTTGGGAGTCAACTAGTAAGTAGCAGGTTGGGGTGTGGAGAATATACCGGTTCTTGAGGAGTTAAGAACTGAGGATTAAAGGGACTAAGTAGGGGGGTTGATGTGACAGCGCAGCTGTAAGGTATTTGCCTTGCACACAGCAGATCCAGGATGAACCTGGTTCCATTCCTAAAGTTCCATATCATCCCCCTAGCCAGGAACATAGAGCCAGTGTAACCCCTGAGCAACACTGGGTGTGGCCCAAAAACAAACAAACAAAAAGATTAAGTAGGGGGAAGTAATAAATCAGGAATGAGAGAGCAAATGGATAGAAAAGGATTTGTAAAGTAATAAGCATGGGAGGAGGAAAAGGAAGTTATATAATTAGGGGAAGACTATATACAATATAGACAGACATTATGAACAATACAGAAGAACATTAGACATAGAGGCGCTCACTATATACACACTTGAGCACTGTACCTAGAGTCTACAGCCTGTAGTTGCCTATCACAATGTTATTTATGGAGATGAACATTAGATCATATTATAGGCATAATCACATGGGAAATGAATAGATTAGAATATTTATCAAGACATCATCATAGTGAGCACTGTATTTGGAGTCTAATATCATATAATACTTTAATATGAAACTAGGGAGACCAAGTTATATCTCCAATAAACAGGGAATAAAAATATTAAAGACTTATTATGGACATTAAGAAATTAAATTAAGAATCTAAAGCATTCTTATAGTGTGCACTGTAGTGGGAGTTCATGGCTTCCAAATGAATTCTGCACCTGTTTCTGTGGATAAAAGCACTAGAACATTATTATAGACATCGATAAAGAGTAGTTAATTTGACACCTGCTTAATCTAAACATCTCTGTCCATTGCTGCAGGTCTCTTTGATGTATTAAAAGGAACAGAAGATTTTGTATTTCTCCTTTTACTCTGGAGTCAATATTCTCCTTCTTAAAAAAAATACTGTACTTTATAGGCTTATTTACATATTTTACATATTTATATTTTTATATTTTATATATTTTACATTATTGGTTTATAGGAAACTAAATATATTAGTACAAAATTTTTAAAAGTTCTATTTATGTAAGGGAACATGTGATAATTGCTACAATAAATTCCAAGTACAAATTGTATTATTAAATAATTTTATTGTATTTATTTAAGTTATATAATCAATTATCACAATTGACTTCTATTGATTTGATTTTTTCTGAAATATACATTTGCCATTTTTTAAGTTTTATCAAACAAAATAATATCAGCAAAATTTGATATATGTCTGACAATAACAAGTTTGGGGTTGGATTCTAACCTGGGAAGAATGATGGAGGGAAAGGAACAATGGTAGTGGAATTGATGGTGGGACACTCTATGGCTGAAACAAGACTAATATAAACAACTTTGCAAATCATGGTTAAAAATGGTTAATCAAGAACAAGAACAATCAGTGCTGGCAGAAATATGGAAAGAAATGAACTCTCATACACTGCTGGTGGGAATGCAATCTAGTTCAGCCTTTTGGGGAAAACAAATTGGAGATGCCTCAAAAAACTGGAAATTGAGCTCCTACAATATCCGGCTATACCACTACTAGGGATATACCCTAGGAACACAAAAATACAATGCAAAAACCCCCTCCTCATACCTATATTCATTGCAGCACTATTTACAATAGCCAGGCTCTGGAAACAACCAAGATGCCCTTCAACAGATGAATGGCTAAAGAAACTGTGGTATATATACACAATGGAGTATTATATAGCTGTCAGGAGAGATGAAGTCATAAAATATCCCTATACATAGATGGACATAGAAACTATTATACTGAATGAAATAAGTCAGAGGGAGGGAGATGCAGAATAGTCTCATTCATCTACGGATTTTAAGAAAAATAAAAGACATTATTATAATAATGCCCTGAAACAATAAAGATGAGGGCTGGAAGGATTGGCTCATTATATGAAGCTCACCACAAAGAGTGGTGAGTGCAGTTAGAGAAATAACTACACTGTCAACTCTCATAACAATGTTAATGAGTGAGAGAAATAGAATGCCTGTCTCAAATAGAGGCAGAGGGTGGGGGATGAGGGTGATAGGGGGCATTGGTGGTGCTAATGTTGCACTGGTGAAGAGGGTTGTATTTTTTATGTCTAAAACCTAAAATGCAGTTATTAGTTTGTATTCATAGTAGTTAAATAGATATATTAAAACACAAAAAAGTTTACAAACTTTGAAAAAAGTTAATCAGAATAATTTTTAAAATAAATGAAATGACAATGAAATATTACCCAAACCAGTGAGAAATAGCCTTTACCAAAGCAATCAGAAACAGCAGGTGCTGATTACGATGTATTGAAAAAGAACATTCAGTGTATATTAGTAGGATTTTAAACTGATGGCACCAATAAAATACAGTAAGCATTATTGTCAAAAAATTAAAAGAATAGAAATATACGAACCAGTCATTACTGACCTTAGCATCTACCCAAAACACATAAACTCTGATTTGGAAAGTTATATGTAAACCTATGTTATTACTGTGTACAATAGGAAGTGGAGACAATTCAAATGCCCAACGACAGATGAGTAAAGAAAGAAAATATAAACATTTTTGTTTGTTTATGGGATCACACCTGGTGGCACTCAGAGTTTACTCCTGACACTGTGCTCAGAAACTGCTCCTGGCAGCCTGGGGGACCATATGGGAGGCCAGGGATTGAACCCAGTTTTGTCCTGGGTTTGCCAACTGCAAGGCAAATGCCCTCCCGTTCTGCTACACTATTCTGCTATCGCTCTGTACCCACCATGATATTTTCTATATTTTTCCATGTAACAGAAAGTATCATGTTGGGGCTAGAGCAACAGCGGTAGGATGTTTGCTTTTCAGGTGACCTGGGGCAAAATCGGTTTGATTCCTGTCATCCCAATGGTCCCTGGACTTTGCCAGGGCGATTTCTGAGCAAAGAGCCCGGAGTAA
>PVKC010035097.1:0-13561 GCA_004027635.1 Crocidura indochinensis | reverse complement strand
TTTGTTTTTTGTTTGTTTGTTTGTTTTTGGGTCATACCCGGCAGTGCTCAGGGGTTACTCCTGGCTCCATGCTCAGAAATTGCTCCTGGCGGGCACGGGGGACCATATGGGGCACCAGATTTCGAACCGATGACCTTTTGCATGAAAGGCAAACGCCTTACCTCCATGCTATCTCCCGGGCCCCAAATACTGCCTGAATTTAACACTGCCTCACTGTGTGATCTTAGGCAATTTTATATTCTTTATTGGTCTTTGTTCCTTTTTCTTTTAAATACTATCTTTATTTAAGCACCATTATTACAAATATGTTGTAGTTGTGTTTCAGTTATTAAAAAGAACACCCCCCTTCACCAGTGCAACCTTCCCAACCCCCATGCTCCCCATCACCCTCCTCCTCTACCCCCTGCTTGTATTCAAGACAGGTGTTATACTTTTCTCACTTACTACCATTGTCATGATAGTTGTTAGTGTAGTTATTTCTCTAATTGGTCCTTGTTTCTAAATGTAAATGAGAGCAATATAGGTCTTGTAAGACTGCAAATATTATATTACACATCCATTTGAAGTAGCTAGCAGTTGTAATGAGCATATACTTAATAAAGATTTGTTATAATACTGTGACTTTACATTAAGATATATTAGCATTTCTTGTACTATTCTGGAAATATAGGGAGACCATGTAGCCTCATGTAGCCTCATATCTTAAAGTAGAAGAAGAGAAGGGAGACTTTTAGTACTAGAGCCTTGGCATATACTTAAACTAAGATAAATGGATACTCCCTGGGTAGCATGGATTTTAGATATAAAGGAGAATTTTCTTTTGAATAGTATATATAGCTCTAAACAAGAAGCCTCATATTTTTGGTGTGATGGACTCATTGATTTGGAGTGCTGCAACCCAACCTACTGGGACTAGATGGAATAAAAGTAGCAAGATGCAGATGGAGGGGCTCTGATGGAGCCTGTGGTGATGCCTGAGTGTATGCATGAATACACACAATTAAAATGGGTGGGAGGGAGGAGTGTAACAAATGAACTTGCTCCATAGACCAAGGAGAATAAAAGGGTCTTAGGAATATAGATCACAGGAGTCACAAAGAGAAAAGAGAAGAAAAAGGAGGAGGGGAAAGAAAGAGGAGCTGTGTTGGGTCATGAGATGTCCCTCAGTACTAAATTGCTAATTACCCAGTCTCAGGGAATATGTTGGCTGTCAAAGTCTCAGAGTTGAATCCTAAAAGCTGCTCTTGGTTGAAGGGAGTATCCTCATAGACTTAGGTGATATGGCACTGCTAAGACCTATTATGGACATCCCAAGAAAGCCATCACAGCTTTGTAGGTTTCAATGAGGTTCCCCTGGCCTTTACTTTCTTCACAACAGAGGGAACCAGAGGCCTTTTTGGCCAAACTCCTATACAAGGAAACAGGGATTTCCTGTTTCCTGAGGAAATCGAACCTATGTGAGTGAAGAAAAGAAGGGCAAGAAAGGAGTGCAAGAGAAAGGGAAAACTACACAGGTAATGGAACTTTCCCTTCTGATCAGCAGTTCCTAGATGAATGGGTATTAAAGAACCATTTCCTGTCCCTAAACTGGACTGGCTATACAATGACTACAGTGTAAAATCAGGGACTCTTGGTGCCTTCTTCAGAGCTCTTTCCTATGCTTGTTGAGCTAATGGTGGCCATGTCTAATTAAGTAGCTTTCTTTTCTGCATACCTTCTTCTATCAGTGCCCAATATTAATTTAAAGAGCATTAGTCTCCTGTTTCTTACCGGATCTACTTTTTTCTAAATAGAATTTTCTTTTTTTCCCTCTGCATCCAACTATATATATAGACTACCCTATCGGTTCCATTCTGAACAGAAAACAGTGTACCTTACAAGTGTTAGAAGAAAAGGGAAAAGATAACTTAGGATCAGGTTGGGGATAAGAGGCTTTTACCCAGAGGCCTCATGCTGAAAAGGAAAGGAGTTTTCCTATAAGGAGTTCTTTTTGGTGAAACCCCTATGAAACTCTCAGGACCCTGACTCTGGCTGTTACAAGTCAGAAACAATAAGGGGCCAGATAAGGCCCCTCAATTCTTATCTGGCCCAGCCAGAGTCACAAGCCAGTGGCAACAAAAGAAGGTACCCTTACCTCCCGATCTTAAAAGTTCTCCTTTTGAATATCAAAACCTCAGGTTAGCACAAAGAGAGAAGTCCTGGCCCCACTCAAGGGAGGGGCCATATGCCCCTAACTCACTCAGGGTCTGTTTTTCTTTAAAATAAAAATAAGCTAGCCACCCCCCATCCTTTAGGGTAGAAATGCATCCCTAAATATAAAGTTTACCCTGCATAATAAAGGATGTTATTCTAAGATAAGGACCAGGCTTTGTCTGTGGCAGGGGGTAAGAGCTGTACCTTTGCTTTATAAAATTATGTGAGTTTTGTGTTTCAGGATCTTTGCTCTGGGGTTCACCTCTGGGCACTGACCTTGGTGACAATCGGGCATCAGAATAAATCATTTTTACAAATTTTCATGGCTCCACATCTCCTTGAAACGCTCGAGACGCCGCTTGAGAGAGGGGGACTGATCCCTAGATCCCAACAATGATATAGACCCCATTGAGCTGTAGCTGGTTTCAGAACCTTCTATGCTAAACACATAGTGGTATCTTGTAAACAGCATCTTGAAATAAGCTGCACTAAAATCTCATCAGTCAGAGTGGAAAGGGTTCCCTGAAAACCTGTCCCATTCTCTAGACATTCTCAGATGGCCTTACTGTCTGTCTCTTTGCATAAGCTCATTTTAGGCCAAAACCTCCTGCTATAAAACTACTGTGAAAGTTATTGAACTTGTCTGCATTTCCAGTGGTCCTGTTTCCTTTGTGCTACCTTGGTCTCTGTGAGATTCAATTTCCCTTGTCAAAGTGGGTTTTCTGGTCTCCTGTGTATGATTAATTCAGAGGAAGTGTTTATCTGTTGTGATCTGAATGTGCATTTGTTTTACCCTTAGCCAACAAGACAATTACAAATGTGGTCTTGCCTGCAACTACAGGCTTGGAAATGCAGTTGTCACTGTAAAAGCCCCAAAGCATATGAGTTCCAGGCTGGGGGCTGACACTTGACTAGCAGAAAGCGTCTAGGAGCCAAAAAGTGGAAACATTTTAGGAGAGATGATGAATGGCTTTCTGTCAGATAGAATTGCAATGGGTTGTGCTTGGGCCTTAATTTGACCAGAGTTGTTCCTGAAAGCATGCAGAGTGGCAGGAGTGTTTAGAATTCTCTAGGAGACTGACTGCATATCCATGGATACTCTGAGATTTTAAATTGGGTGAAGTACCCTGTCTTCTTCCTTCTAATTCAGGGATTTCCTTAACTCCCAAAGTGCTGAGCTCAAAGACTGGAATGTAAACAACAAGCTCATTTTATACCGTAGATCTGGAGTCACCCTGATACTTTGGAGAGGGGAGCAATGCAATTCAAGAATGGGACCTCTCCACTGCCAGCAGAGAAGGGGAGCCCTTCTACCTTCATACCCATGTTCTCTAAGCCCATTAGTCTTCTCTGTCAAATGCTTAACAGTCATAAGAAATAACTCTTTTGCTTCCTGGATCAGGTCAAATAAAATTAAAAAATGATAATAATAATAATGAAAAGCATCATAGACTAATGATGCCAAATAACTGAAAGCAAATATGACTGAGGTGGTACCCTGCCTTGAGATAGGGTTAAGTGAGAGTGCAGGGGTCCGAAAAACCCCAGTTTTCTGCTGCCCGGCACAGACAAATGAAGAGACTGAGACCCAGACAAATGGTCAGGTGAGTTTATTTATGCTGACTGACCAGGACCACTGGCCAGGGTCATCTGCCTGTCTATACGGACAGAGGCAAAGGACCACATAGAGCTTCTGGTCCCTCCTTATATAAGATAGGAAATGGGAGGGGAAGGTAGGGGAAACACGACTTCCGTGAAGCGGGACTTCTGCCCAGCATCACGAATCGGTGGGAAGGAAAGAACAGCACAACTTCCGTGAGGCGGGACCTCCCCCTCGCTGGTTGCCCCAAAATTGTGTCCCCCTCCCGGGAGAAATATGTGGTTCTCATAAAATGGTGTCCCCCTTCTGAAGGAAACCTGATGTGAGGTTTTTTATTCCTTTTCAACTCAACAGGAGCTCAAGGCTGTGGGAAGCAGAAAGGCTGGAGGGCAGGGAGGCAGGCAGTTAGAAAAATTAAAGAGACAACTTGTGGCTGGAGTTTAATTTATATCATAATTTAAAGCTTTCATTAAAAATATGTTTTTCACTCCTTTCAAGAGATGCCAGTTTGAAGTAAATCCTTCAGGATTCATTTTATGTAACTTTCTTTTGATTTCCATTTTGATGTGCTAAAAAACAATTTAATGTTATTTGTACATTTTGAAAGTTTGTGTGGCTAAGAAATAACTCATCTGGATATATTTAGGAATTTGGATCTATCCCACCCTTTATTTGGAATTGCCTAGTCTAGCTGCTTCTCTAATCATTTATTTAATTTGGCTTTATCTGGCTTTAGTCTAAGAACTTGGAATTTAAAGAGGTCTGAGCCATGGTTTGTAACCCTAATGTGATGAGGGAATTGTGTTTGTTAGCAAATACTTGGGAGTGCAGAACTCTCAGCAGAGCTTTATAGCACTTTATAGCACAAATAGAATGATATTTGAACTGTCTTTGGAAGAATCAGTAGATTTTAGAAGATGAGGAAGACCGTGATCTTCCAGAGAAAGTCAAGAAGGTGAAAGGCAAGGGGATATTATAGAATGCAGAATACTTGTGATTCTGGATGTGGGCAATAAAGTGATCAGAGGTTGTGAATAAGCTTTACATGCTAGCATGAGGAATTTGAAGTAGGAATGAGTAAGACTATGAGGACTTTTCACTAGGAGAATAAGATTAAGAGTAGGCAAGGGTCAACATTTACATAAAGGGCAAAAAAGATGTGAATTGTAATACGTCTAAAAACATAGTTAAGCACTCTGGTAACCTTTGAAGAGACATTTTCTGAAGTTGTGTGAATGGGGTCATACCACAAGGAAGGAGCTGTAGAGCAGTTTGAAATTCAGGAAGAATAGCAATATAGCAGTTAGCAATAAAAGGAACAACTCAGTGGCAAAATAAATAAGTAAGTTGATCAGAGAACGTCTGCCTTGTAAACTTGAGGCTAGTGTTAGAACCTTGTGCCACTTCTCTGAGCTGATTTTGATATGAGAGTCATCTGTCTAGGGTCTTTGGCACCACATTAAATATGTAATCTCTGGTCCACCATAGCCTGATGGAGTCTGATGTGCATGAACCTGATGTGTGTGAGCATGACAATACAAAGTGTGTGCCTTCAAGTGCGAATTGCCATGAAAAGGTCTAATACCGTGCCTGAGAGTATGAACTTCTGTGAATACTCCAGAGGCTCTCAAATCCCCCAGCTAACACTACAAACAGAATGTAGTTGTGTAGTTGAGTACTACAACAAAAGAACAGTGTTCTCCCTCCAAACAAGTGCTCTGGAAAATGCTATAGCCAAAAGTTTGTAACCCCTGTAGATAATTGTGTAGCCATGTGTGTGAACAGATGAGGAAACTATAACTTTCATAAGCAAGTGACATATGTGTGTGGCACCCTGTCATTGCAACAGCAATGCAGCCAAGGAAAGGGAAGAAAAATATCAAATGGAAAATACAGAAAGAGAGACTGAAATGGGAGAGAGGATGAAGGGAGGCTGTTTTTTTTTTTTTTTTAATGAGAGAGGATTTGTGTAAGAGTTACCATTTTATGGATGACTTGCTCTTTGTGGATTCTTCTGAAATTCCTTGATAGATTCGATTGCCTTAACCCCCCAATATACCACAAGCTTTCTTTTCTTCTTGGTTGCTGACAAACCAGAGGAAATGGGACTACTTATGTATTTGCTTGTGTGGACTAAACTAAAAGCAATTTAAAGGTAGAAATATTTTTTGTTAACATGTGTGCCATCCACACATACACTTAAATGTATGCTCAGTTTAGGTTTATGAAAGAGTTAAGATAAGTAAGTAGACATAAATAAGTGTTGGTTGGGGAAGTAAACTATGGAATTGTGAAGTTGTAGACAACAGTGAGAAGGAAGTGTTTCAAAAGAGGAAATCCCAGAGTGTAAGAAAGGCTCTATCTTCAGAATAAGGAACAGGAAACTGTCTAGGACCAAGATGGATCATAAATACTGGACATTCTATGGCCTGGTGTTTACTGTTACTCAACTCTGCAAGACAAGTGTGAGGATAGATGTACACAGTGACTGAGAGGAAGGGTGAGACTGTCTTCCAGTGAAACTCTGCTAAAGAATAAAGGTTGAAGTAGGTTTAGAAGAGGGAGAAAAGCCAAAAGAGCTATTTGGGGGAAGGGAAGGAGAAAGGAAGCTAAAGTAACATGAGAAAGGGTAATAAAAAGAAATAATCAGAAGTGAGGGAGTAGGTTTTATTTTGGGGAAAGGGTCTCTTAAGCAGTATCTGAATTGAATGGTTCAGTGATCAAACTTGGAGATGCTAGAGATCAGTAGGGATACACTTTGCTTGGGGTGGGGGGCATATGGTGCTGGGGATCAAATTTGGGCCCTTATGTGTGCAAGGCATGTGTTCTAACCTTTTGAACTATCTCTCAAAGCTGAAGAAAGAGTTTTAAATAAAAGAAAAACAATCCCAAAATTCTTCTCTGGAGAATCTTACCAGGAAATAGACAAGGGAAATTTTAGGGCAGCACTGTAAGCAGTTAGAGTAGATACCCTGGTATCAATTTGCAAAGTGATGTGAACTTGAATACTGCATAAGCAGGTCCACTTTCCTCTGTTCTCAGCTTCGTGCATTCCCCAGTTCTATGTCCTTGTATAGGAGGCATTTCTAGGGTTGAGGGCATTGTCCTTAAGCCCCATATCACAGCCACCCCTGTGCTCAGGTTGTTGTTGATATCAATGCCAGCTTAGACTTGTCCTTCAAAGCATTAAGGTTAGAAACACATTCTTATGGGTAAGTCTCCCTTTTTACCTTAACTTATTTACACACATAGAGGAGTCACTCTGTCTCACCTCAAAATATAAAACATTCTACTTGCTTTATTCAAGCAACATTCTAGAATAGTTTTCTCCTTTTTCGTTTCTGTTCTATAAGCACCCATGATTTTTATAATATCTGCTATGTGCTCTTATTGTCCACTTTTCCACTAGTGACCATGCTGATGGTCTCTTCAGAGGTTTACAGATTTTTATTAGAAGCCACAATAATGACTATAGACCCATGCATCTGTACTCTCTTCCTGGTAGTCAGCGTGGGTGGCCATCAGGACCACCAGTCCATGCTCCTTCTAGTAGTCCCCTTTCTATAGGAAAGGATGGAAGATCAAAATCTTCTTACAGTTTCTTCCCCAGGAAGGAACACTTGAATTCCTGTCAGGACCACTGTTATGATATTCTGTTTGAAAAAAAGATGAATCAAGATGTGAGGTACTTCATTGGCTTTGTAGATCTGAGGACTTCCCACATTTGAATGGATTCAGTTCCACCCAGAGCTCCAAATGAGTTCTTTAGTTTGCAAGAGAAACTGTGATTGTGGGACCTTTCTTGAATGCTTGATGGAATCTTTTCTTCTCTTTTTCTCTCATGACTCTATAAAACACCAATTACTAAAATTTTTTATTACTTTATTCCTTTTTAAAAATTAAATATTAATGCATCATAATTTACATAGTTATGCATAAATGAGTTTCAGTATGATTAGATACTTTCTTTTCTTGGCTGTGTATTGAGAACCTAATGTATACAGCATCCTACTAGTCCTAAGGGTTGAGCTTTGTTGTATTTTATGAGTGGGTGACTCCATTCAATGGAGTACAGGAAATCAACAAACTCAATTGTGCATGGAAATAGCATAGTCAGGGAAGGTTGAGATCTGAGAGAGGAAGGTCAGGACAGACTACTATATCTGGGCATACTCCTGTAGGTTAACTGGGAATAAACAGGCAAGACACTTTGGCATGAGTGAGGAAAATGGATCAGTACTCTGAATCCCTCAGTATACTAATATCGGGGTGATAGTTAACTGTGATCAATAATAAAGCACTGAAAAGCTAAATAAGCATTCCCTAGTATCTAGTGTAAATTTTTGAGTAAATGATCTTGCTTGGATAATAATAGAAGTATAGTTAGATGCAAATCCTAAATGTACTTCATTACCCAAGTTTCATCTTCAATGCACTAATGCAGTGGTAGGCAAGCCTCGACTTGCAAGCCACATGCTGCTCTTTACACTTTTTAATGCAGTTCTTCTGTGTGTCCGGTGGCTGCTCCAGGGGTCAGGACTCTGCTCCTAGCCTCTGTCAGTGAACGCCCTGTGTGCAGCCCCTGCATCCGGCTCCACACAGCTCCAGTCAGATCATGTAGTATGGGGGGTCGTGACTTTCTGTGTGGTGCTGCAGCGTTTAGGCAATATCCTCTCTCTGTCTGTTGCCCTCAGAAGAATGTGGCTCTCAAAATATTCAATCGTGGTTTTGGCGAGATTTTGCTCAGTTGAATAAAAGGTTGCCCACCACTTCACTAATGGGTTGTTGCATGCCACGGCCCTCTAGGGATCACCTGCAAACAGTGACACCAAATAGGTTTTTGCCATGTAGATTAAAAGGATACTTTTTCTTAAATAACTAGATCAGGTAGTATATATGCCAGCAGATCATTACTTTGCTTTTAAGTGCATCCTATGCTGATTAGAAATTTGTGGTTAGAAAGTGAATCACTCATAACTGAATTATTGGCCAAAAGTATGAGATATTAAGGGTATATTGATAAAAATGAAATTGTCTTGGGGGCCAGAGATATGGTACAGGGGTTAAGGTCTTGCATGAGGTAGAACCCACTGCAATCCCCACTTGTGGTCTCCTATACTGCCAGATGTGATGCATGGGCACAGACTAAGAGTATTGCAAGGTGTTGCCTCAATAAAAGAAAGTGTTCTATCATTAATGTCTGATATATTGTCATTAATCTTATGCCTTGAATAAGTTAGATTTCTCTCAAGATAACTAATAAAGATATGAGTTTTTGCAGATAGCAGCATGTTTTGGAATTTTTGTTGGAAAATTGTAAAATAAATATATAGCTTCTGTTCTTCCAATTGGGTCAATTGAAGGCTACGAATTGAAGGCTGGTGGTGAATACATATGTATTTTATATTCATGACTTTTATAAAAAATAACTGGAATTTGATGGTGCCAGACTGATAATATAGTGGGTAGAGAACTTGCCTTGTATATGGACATATGGGTTTAATTCCTGGCACCATAACTTAGCCTGGAGTGAACACTAAATGCAGAGCTAAGAGTAAGCTATGAGCACTGCCAGGTAAATGCCCCCCAAAGTTAGAATTTGTTGGAAGTAAAACAATAAAAATAAACACCTTGTAAGGAAACACAGATTCCCCCCTCCCTAAACCTCCTGCTGGTGGAGTTGCAGCAGTTTTCCCTAGGGAAGAGACCTGGCAGGTCCTCCAGGCAATCCCTGGCTGACTACCCTCATTTACATTTCTTCCTTGCCTCCTGGGCATTTAGACTTATAACCCATGTAATAGTTTATGATTGAAGAAATAAAAACTGTCACCCAGAACTGGAGTGTGGGTCCTCTGAAAACATTCATAGTGATAAGAATATTCAGTTACTGCCTATAAAAATTGCGTTTGTAATATAATCTTCCTTGTGAAAACACTATGCCTGACTTAAAGATTTACCAATTAATTCCTAAAGTATGTTAGAATTCTTTTCTTTATCTGGCAACCACGGAGAATCTCCTTCTGCAACTTGAAAAGCATTTCTGCAAATGCACTATTTATTTGTTGAGTCCCTTTTGTGATCCTCCTAGATTGCTTGTTTGTTCTGTCAATTAAGAGTATCTGTCTTTGCCATGTTGTTGGGGAAGCTGGTTCTGCTCTATTTCCTTCTTTTTTCCGCTAGTGCATTGTTTTATACACTAATATCTGTATCATTTCCCCCCCCCCTCTTTTAGCTTGAAAATGTATCATTTAATAATGAGGTGCATGCCTAGAAAACAAACCTAGACTATTTCTATGAGTACAATCACTATTTCAATGAAACATACACTGATAGTTACTTTGACATATATTCAAGAATTACATTTATTTGCTTATTCATTTATTCACCCAGAAGTTGCTTTTAGAGCACTTAATGTGTACCTGAGTTTTCCATATCCTAAAGAGACAATGGTGAACCAAAGAGAACAACATTCAAACTGCTTTCTAAAGGGGAGATAGGAACTCATCAAATGTCTTAATATGTCAGATACTTAGAGCTAAAGAAGGCCAGTAGTGGGGTCAGAAAGAGTACAGGGCTATGGTGATTATCTTAGATATGACTTACTTTGGTTTGATCCATTGGGCTGTGTGATCCTCTGACCACTGCTGGAACTGACTACCAAGTTTCTGAGTACTGTCTGTTATGATCCAAAACATTCTCCCCACAGAAATAAAAAAAGAGTGATGGTTGCAGGAAGGTGAGTGAGTGAGGCACATGAGTTATTCTGAATAAGGAAAACACCTCTTTGAAGAGGTGACATTAAACAGGGTCCATAAAAAGTGAAGAAAAAAAACTAGTTTTGTTTGCTTATTTGTTTGTTTTCATTTTTGGGCAACACCCAGTGATGCTCAGGGATTTCTCCTGGCTATGCATTCAGAAATCTCTCCTGGCTTGGGGGACCATATGGGACACCCGGGGATCAAACCGTATTCTGTCCTGGGTCAATCATGTGCAAGACAAACACCTTACTGATGTGCCATTGCTCTGGTTCCAAAACTGGGTGTTTTTGTTGGGAGATTCCATGTATATTGGAGCGGATCTAACCATGGTCTGGGGAGGTAAAGGCCCAGATGTTCCTGGAAGAGCCTGAAGAAAGTGTGGTTGAAAGAATGTGTTGTGAAGTAGAAGACATGACCAGGACCAAATGCTGAAGGCCACCAGGATTTTTCACCTTAAAGGGTTTTCTTTTCATAGTGGTGGGAACTAAGTCAGGAATATTTCTTTGCTCCTTTACAAGATGGGAAGTTCTGAATCCTGTATCTGTATGCTGATGAGAGGCTCAAGTCTTTAGACTGCCTGCTCAGTGTCTGGGTCAAATCCTGAATCAGATTTAGGCTTCACAGCATGGAAGTGGTGGCTAGAACTTGACTGCAACTGTAGCCTGTGCTTGTTGCTTGGCTACCCCCAGCTTCTTCCCAGAAAAGTGGTTCATGAAAACTGGTCATACATAGGATATGTTGGTAGGCCTGAATCTGTGGTTTGTTTTTCAGTCTTTTGGAAATCCATGGGGTCCAGAAATTGGCTTCAGTGTACAACTGAACAGCTGCTTAGAGATACATCTGTGTTTATTGGAACCAGAATCTCTGATTCTGCTGTGATTTTCTTTTCCAAATCCTCTAGGTGCACATTTGTATGACTCTTCATTGAGTATGGAACAACTTCAGCAAAGATAATTTTACTAGAGAGACTCCTATCAGTGCTACCTCAATGATCAAATGCCAAAAGCATACATTTCTCAATAAAATATTGAGAAGCACTGGTCCACAGATCTACATCCTACATTTAACATTCTGTATATAAATTTATTACTAAGGTCTTTTCTGGCACTATTTCATTAAATATATTGTGTTGCTTGTCTCTCTGGTGTGACATTGGATTTTTTTACTACTATTTTTCACCACTAGCATGTTTCTAATTTACCTATTTACTTGTCAATTGCTGTCAACACAGAAGTTCAGGCACGATGATGTCGATGACTGAGTTCCGATTACTGGTGAATCCTGAGATCCTAAGTTGTTAAAATGAAAGGCAATGGCTGAAGTCATGTTGTTGTTTTTAGGAGCAGTCCATTTTACCACTACACTGTGTTTTTAGAGATATTGGAAGCCCAGAGTAAGCAAGCCTTCTGCCCGTGGATTTGTATGAGCCAGTATTTTTTGTGTACTGGGCTGTTTTCTCTTTGAAAGGAGACACCAGCCAGAAAAGAGGAAGTTGAATAGTCTCAGCTCTTCAAAGTATGGTTTTCCCTTCAGCATCATCCAGCTAGTTAAAAGTGGAAACTATGCAGGCCCATCCAAATGTATTCTTCTGTATCTGCATTTAAATGCAAATGCTTCCTATGCTTATTAACATTTCAGAAGTTCACCTTGACCTCCCTGACTTCAACCTAGAAATAAGATGAGAGGTTTCCTAGGACTTGATTACGTAACTTGGCTTTAGAAATCTATGTTGCACTGGCGAAGGGAGGGTGTTTTTTTCATGACATAAACCCAACTATAAACACGTTTGTAATCATGGTGCTTAAATAAAGATGCTGTTTAAAAAAATAGAGGAATCATCTTTTCAATGCTTCATATTCTTTTTTTCTTCTACTAAGTTAAAAAATAGATGTGGTGTTGAGTTGATCACTTAACTTCTCACTTGAGTTCAAGTTCTTTCTCCTTAACCGCAGTATATATGTATGAGTTTGACTGTACCTTCCAGTCCAAGGGAGACAAGTCTGTAGGTAACAGCAGTATCTCTTTCCCCTAACATTCTCCATTCTATTTCTTAGTGATCTCTAAGATTCAAAAAATCACTTTACTGTGGGAAGAAAAGGTGATCATCTTCAACTTGAATAACAGTTCATTGTCCTCTTACCCAGAAAGAATCTCAATTGAGTGCTTAGTTAGATGGAAAAAGTAGCTAGTTGAGTCATACTCTATTAGGTACTATATAAACATATATACATATATATTTATCTAATAAACATCTAATTCCTATAACAACCTGGTAAGAGGAAAGTAGCTCCCTTTTATGAAGGACTCTGTCTGTTGTCAAACTCTTACAGATACTTTGAGGGAGATGGGTATCTCATCCAGGCCGTCTGACCCCAGGACCTAAGACCTTTACTACTTCTGAAGAAAAATCCTTCAAATTTGCCAAAATTACTAGAACTATAAATCAACTTTTGGTGAGAAACAATTGAGACACTTCAATAGGACTCATTGGAAAAGTAAGAAAATACTGAATTTTGAGCAGCGTAATCAAGCTTCATTTCTGTGGAGGCTTCTGGTTAAGGCTTTTGCTTTTGTTATGCAAATCAGCTAATGTGATTTTTTTCCAATGTAAAAGCAATCTGGAATGATGAACACACTGTAGATATTATTCATTGTAACTACTAGCAAGTCAAATGACTTTAGACTAGATGTTAGAACTGCTTGCAATATACCTCCAGGCAATCTTTAGCATGTGAGTGCAGGCAGCACAATGCCAGCTTGGCAGTGACTTGTTAAGGGGAAGCCTAGAGACAGTGAGAAGGAACTCAGATGTGTGTTTAACACCTTCTATGTGCGAGGCCTATGCTAGTGTTTTACATACATTACCTTATCTAATCTCCACAGCATACCAATGAGGTTAGTATTATTTTCTCCATTTATAAAACAGGAAAACCAAAATTTGCAAGTGGTTCAGTGTCTCACAACTAACTGCTAACCTGTTCAGTCAGGAGCCAAACCATCTTAAAGCAAG
>PVKC010035096.1:0-13632 GCA_004027635.1 Crocidura indochinensis | reverse complement strand
GTCTAAGCCTGGAGAAGTTTCTGAGAGGCAGAGGCAGTGCTGCTTGCCTGGTGGCATCCCAGGAATTAGGAAGTGGTTGCTGTAATGAGCACTGAGGTCACTGCTGTGACAGGGGCATGCGCAATAGACTGTCATCTTCTGCGAGTGGGTGGGATGACAGAGGAAAAAATAGAGAATCCATCCCAAGTTTCTAGTGTGAGTAGGTAAAAGTTCCATTTAAGAACAATGGCATACTTGACACCTTTTTTTCCTAAATTCGCTTGTTAGATTGAATTTTATTGTTGTTGTATTTGAGAAATATGTGGGCAGATTTGTACAACTGGCTGTGCAAGTCTGGGCTTACTTACTAATATTGTAAAGTGAATTGGGGGGGGGGAATCAAACTATAAGGAGGAAGATAGAAAGCAGGGAGTTCAGAGATTAAAGACACATTTTTTTCCCCAAACACTGGATAGTTGGTGATATAGAGTGCTTTGAGCCTATAAGCCAGAAAAGAGCTAAAAGATTATTTATATCCACTGTAAAACATTTTTTACTCATTAGCTTGATAAATAATAAATATAATAAATAACAAATAAATAATAAAATGAAGGAAGAAATGATGATTTCAACCAGGTGTTGTACATGTAGTCACATGATTATTTTTTTTTGGTTTTTTGGGCCACACCCATTTGATGCTCAGGGGTTACTCCTGGCTAAGTGCTCAGAAATCACCCCTGGCTTGGGGGGACCATATGGGACGCCAGGGGATCGAACCGAGGTCCTTCCTTGGCTAGCACTTGCAAGGCAGACACCTTACCTCTAGTGCCACTTCACCAGCTCCATAGTCACGTGATTATTTGTAGACCTTTGTAATATATGCAATCCCTACATAAAACAACAACACTATTTTTCTGTGGAAAAGATATGACTCTAGTGATGAGAGAGGATACTAGCAGGCATGATCCCTGAAAAATATCATAAGTGAATTTGGATTCTGGGAAGAAGTCAGAAGGTCATTTCTAAGCAAGCTAACAAACTTCCAGTCAGACTTCAGGCAGAGTTCTGGAAATTTAAGAAGTAGCAGAAGTATCTCTTTGATGGCTTCAGTTGTGTGTTTATGTATTTCTATACAGGTGAACTTTGGAAAAGTTGCCTTGATTCATAAATGGGAGTTTCCAAGCTGATGAAGTTGAGTGTAAAATTGGAGAGGAAGCAAAAGTGTTGACAAGAGAAAGTTAGTAACTTTAAGCTACTGAAAAGTACACAAGTAGGAAAACAATTCAGTAATGGCAGATGGGTAGATGGGCAGTGGAGGACTGAGGAGGGGTGGAAGTGAGTAAGGATAGAATGGTGCAACCCTTCTAGAGCTAGAGAAGTGCCAAATAATCTACTTAAGGTGAATGCAGGGTTATGAATGAGGAGGAACCCTGCTCCTTCTCTATAAAAGTGGTGATATGTTTGGAAGTTTCATCAACAAAGTTGAAGTCTCAAGAGCCTCTCAGTAGGACATTACTTAACTCTCAAAACTATCAAATATGGTGCAGTGTAGGAAACTGAAGTACAACATATGATTTGCTCCAACTCAGAAGCTTAAGAGAATTTTAAATGGGATCTTGGGATTACAATATCCAAATTCCTCCAGTGACCTCATTCTGCTCTCATAGACCCCAAGAACCTTTGTTTTCTCAGGTACTAGAGATCTTTAATACTTACTATCCAGGCATTGCTATGTGTAAGGTTTAGTGGTATAATTTGTTTTGTTTTGTTTTTTTGGGCCACAACTCTGAAGTGCTCAGGATTTATTCCTAGCTCTTTGCTCAGAAATCACTCCTGGCAGGCTCAGGGGTCTATATGAGATGCCAGGGATTGAACTGGGTCAGATGTGTGCAAGGCGAATATCCTACCCACTGTGCTATCGCTCTGGCCCAGCATGGTTATTTTTTAGTGCTACTTGAGTAAAAATAGTGAACTTTATGATTTCAATTCCCAGAATAAAAACTTTACTCTTTGAATCAATTTATATTAACTGGCAAATAAACAGGCATCACAACCACTGAAAACAGATAAATGATATTTCCCAATATAGTAAATTTTGCAATTGATACTAATCAAACATGTTACCTTTAATTTCCAAATAAAAACATTTCAAATGTATTCCTTTTTCATTCATTCCTTTATCTCACGTGTACTAACAGAAATTCCAAAGGAAACCTTTTTTTACTTATTTTATTTATTTATTTTTTGGTTTTTGGGTCACACCCAGCAATACTCAGGAGTTACTCCTGGCTCCACGCTCAGAAATCACTCCTGGCATGCTTGGGGGACCATATGGGATAACCTGATTCAAACTAATGATCTTCTGCATGAAACGCAAATGCCTTATCTTCATGCTCTCTCTCAGGCCCCATGTTACTTTTTTTTAAATAATTTTTTTTTTTTTTTTTGGTTTTTGGGTCACACCCGGCAGTGCTCAGAGGTTACTCCTGGCTTCATGCTCAGAAATTGCTCCTGGCAGGCACAGGGGACCATATGGGGCACTGGGATTCGAACCGATGACCTTTTGCATGAAAGGCAAACGCCTTATCTCCATGCTATCTCCCGGACCCCCTTAAAATAATTTTTATATTTCGTTATATTTTCATTTATTTTAAATTATTTCACATTAATTACTGTGAATGAAAACAAAACATAAATCTCAAATATCTGTGTTTGAAAATTGTTTTTCATGGATTCAAATTTATTTAATTCAGTAATTTTGGGGGAGGGCAAGCCAAGTGATGCTCAAGGGTTGCTCCTTGAGAAACCTAGCTCTGTGCTCCAGTGTCTTTCCTAGTAGTGCTCAGGGGCCACAGTGTTGGGGATTGAACCAGGCCAGCCACATGCAAGGCAAGGACCTTATCACTTTATTATGTCTTTGGCCTCTCAAGTACTTTCAAAAATTATTCAGAATTTTAGCCCGTACATTAACCAGTTGCTCAGGATCTAGATCATATTTCCTAAGTTACTGTTTAATGTATGGGCTACAATTGGCTACCTTTCAATGGGCCAACTTTAATTATTCTTGAGATATGTTGCCATTTAAAACCTCTTATTTTCATTTTGCCAAATAGAGACTACTAAGATGAGTTTTGCAATAATGGTGAATTTGACCATTTGAAAAAAAATATATGTGTGTGTGTAAACCCAAATATAAAATGATAACTGTTTTAAGAGGCACTTTAAATCCTCTCAGTCTCAAACATATACTGACAGCTTGGTCCTCTCTGAAAGAAGTCCTCCATCATTTCTCAATGAGACAGATAGCACCTAGCACCCCCAAAGCATGTACCTCTGTGTCTTCCCTTCAACACCACATCTGCACCCGCAGGGCATTGCTTATAACCAACCTTTGTGTGCTGAGAGATTGCACACAGGTGCTGCCAACATTCTCCCTGTCACTTCTCCATCCCAGGACTTCTATGAGCCAGGACTGGAGCCAGCTGCCACCACCAAACTGGATGACTTGCAGCGATCCTGGGAAACCTTAAAGAACGTGGTGAGTGTTTCCAACACTGCCTTGGCGCAACCCTGCCGACACTGATTCCCTTAGCTATGGTCTAAAGCAACATATGCCTCGAGTTGGCACATCCAGGACGCAGTTGAGGACTGTGTTGGGCCACAGAGGTAAAGCAATGAGGAAATGTATGTCATCAGGTAGGAGATAAGGAGCTCGGGTAGGAAGCATTGGGTAAGATCCCTTCCTTCTTCAGATCAGCGAGAAGCAGCGGACACTCTATGAGGCACTGGAGCGCCAGCAGAAGTACCAGGATTCCCTCCAGTCTATCTCTTCCAAGATGGAAACTATGGAAATGAAGCTCAATGAGAGCCTGGAACGCAGCAGAAGTCCAGAGAGTCAGATGGCCGACCATCAGGTAAAAATAGCAACGACTGCAGCTTCCAGAGGGATTAAATAGGTGGGTGATCTGGTGACTGGAGCTGAAACTGTGTGCCCCCCCCCCATCTCAACACCCTCTACATTTTCAAGTGTAGATTATTTCTAGTAGTTCTGTTGGAGTCCAGGAGGGAGAAACAAAGAAATTCAGGTGTTGAATCCAAGTAGCAGATATAGTGTCCACTGCTGTTGCCTGGATTTCTCTTTTATTACATGAAGTGTATTTTTTTAGAGTTGTCCAATATTTTTATTGTGTTGTAGGAATATGATACATGGCAAAGAAGATTAAACCTGGGTCAACCCCAGGCAAAACATTGTACTCTCTTTCTGGCTCTGGTTTAAGAAATTTAGCTGGTGTAGGAATAGACATTCCACATTATCATTTTACAAAAGGTCTCAGTTTATTTCTTTTTTGGAGAGGTTGGTGCGCACACCTGGAAGTGATCAGGAGTTATACTCAGAAATGACTCATGGCGGTGCTCAGAGATTCATATGAGATCTCAGGGCTCAAACTTAAGTTGTCCTTGTGTAAGGCAAATGCCCTACCCTGCTGTGCTATCATTCCAAACCACTGCTATCTCAGATTTCAGTGGGCAAAAAGCAGCATTTCAAAGTTAGAATTTTGGATTTGTCCCCTGGGTTGTGTTTTTAAAAATTGTGTAAGGCAAAGCTTGAGCTTTTCACACAGAAATGAAGTTTGAAGTTCATTTATTTGAAGTGTGTGCTCCTAGAAAGACCTGATCAATAATGCCTTAGCAGCACTGTCGAGCATGTATAATTGTCCAGTGAAAAGGTGTATTCTGCTAGTAAGGGGAGAGCTTTCACCTGAATATTCAGTCACTGCTGTTTAGAAATGCTGTTTGTCCTGAACTAAAAATTTATGGCATGTGACAGATAAGGAAAGTATTTTTAGATTTTAATTTAAGTGCTATAAAAGCTTGCTTATTATAGGCAAGTCTTTCAAGTACTAGGAAGTTTGTTAGCTTTAAGAATGAAACTCTGCGGGGTAGGGGGCTGGAGAGATAGTACCATGGACACAGTGCTTGCATTGCACGCTGCTGACCTGGTTCAATCCCCAGCACTCCATATGGTTCCCTAAGTACTGCCAGGAGTAGTTTAAGCGTAGAACCAGGTGTGAGCATTGCTGGGTGTGGCCCAAGCATAAACAAAAGAATGAAACTGTGACTGGGTCAGAGAAATAGTACAGCAGGGAAGGTACTCGCCTTGCATGGTTCAAGTTTGAAGTGGTTCAAGTTTGAACTCAGGAGTCCATATTGATTCCGCTAGTTCAATCAAGATTGATCCCTCATTGCAGAGCCAGGAGTGAGCCTTGCGTGCTACTGGATTCGACCCCCAAATAAACAAAAATAAACTTTTTTTTTCTCCTATACATACTTATAGTTTTAGAACCCAAAATAACCTTGGACTGGATTGCTTATCCCTAAGATAAAGCCTTCTGTTTACAGTGTAGAGCATTTTCGCATAACACAATATTAAGATCATTTCATCAAGAGACCGCATATTGAGAAAGAGTGGTTTTAGGGTTTGAATACTGGCAACTTCTTCAGATAGAGATCAAAGTTCTTAGCATCTTTTTTTTTTTTTTTTTTTTTTTGCCTATTTTCTGTTGAAACTATTTTTTCTAGGTCTTTCTGCTATCCTAACGTGATTCAGGGAAGTGGCTATCTAATACTGAAAACTTTGTTGATCTGGACCAAAACAATCCCAGTGATAGTCCAAAACTGCCTATCACAATACTGTTCTGTCTTAACTCCTTTGGCTTCTTTCCTGGATATTCAAGTTTTCTTATTGACAGTGGCCACTTATTTATCATCTGCAAGGATTGAGTCTCAGAGGATGCTCTCTGGCCCTCATTTTTCCTGCTACCTATCCTTACCTTTGCTTCATGGTGACTAGAAAACAGAATTTACTTTTCTTCACTTGCACACCTCTCCCTTTCCACACTCAAGAGGAGATTGGTCAGAATTATCCCAAGGTCAGGTAGGAGTGGCCAGAGGGCCACACTCAGTCAGTGCTTTTGGAGAAGGTGCTGTGGTGAAATCCTTCCTCTGTGCTATTCTTTTCTTCCTGCCTTCCACACTCACTTTTCTCATGTAGCTGTGGACTGGTCACGGCTCCCAGTTACCTTCCTTGTTTCTCACAAATATGAGGGGCTGAAGCACAGGACTCTGGTGTCTCCCCCTGACTCCTCATTCCAGAGTTCCTGGCTGAAAAGTTCCTGCCTTTTCAGTTATCTAACTCCATCTTTGGGTCAGAAGTATGAAAACACAGAGGAAAACACCATATTGCAAAGTGAGTTCTTGTTCCAAGGACTTAAGGAAGAAACATAGACAGAGAATTAGCATGAACCCGCACTTTTTTAGAAATGAAGTTGTTTGTCACCAAGGCCCCCTATGAGATTTTTATTTTGTACCCTTCTAAGTGGGGAGTAGCAATTTGTTTTTGTTTTTGTTTTTGTGTCACACCCGGCAGCGCTCAGGGGTTACTCCTGGCTCCATGCTCAGAAATTGCTCCTGGCAGGCATGTGGGACCATATGGGGCACCGGGATTCAAACCGATGACCTTTTGCATGAAAGGCAAACGCCACACCTCCATGCTATCTCCCGGGCCCCAAGGGAGTAGCAATTTTGACTGTGACATCAGCCAGGAGACAGAACTAAATCAAGAGGAAATGCTGATCATTGAAGTTTAGTACTGTTGTATTACTGTTAAGACGGAAAACACTAATACTAAGAGGGAAATAAGATGCACATAAAGTTTTAACTTTACATGTTAAAAACTTTAACTTTACTATACCTTCTGTTGACCAAAACTAATATCTACAAATTCTACAAATCCTTACACATGAAAAGCAAATAATATTACAATAAATATCCAAATCGGTCTTTAGTTTCTGGAATGTACTTAAAATTTTCCAAGCACATATGATTTCTAAATTTTGAACAAATGTGGATGAGTCCAGTATGCGTTTTATGTTTCGTACAAAGGAATAGAAGCATTTCCCTTGGAAATATTAACGGTTCCTTTTTTAAGAAGGGGGTTTCCATATCCGGAGCACTCAGAATTTATTCCTGGCTCTGTGCTCAGGGATCACTCTTTGCAATGCCTTTAAGAACAAATGTGTTGGTAGAAATTAAACCCTGGTTTTCTTTTTACAAGACAATCATCTTATCCATTGTTGTATTATCTCTCTGACCTGAATATTTCTTTAAAGAACAATATTAATTTTTATGTATTTTTCTGAACACATATTTAAATCTGCTGAATTTGGGTGGAGTGCAGTACCTTTCCTGTTTTCCTCTCTAAATTGAACAGCAGGTTTTATTTTAAGACATGACTATAATTCATAAGCTGACTCGGCCTGTTCTGAATATCTACCTCTGTGATTGGACCTTTCATGGGCATGGGAGTTAATGTTTGTGAGTGTATTTTGTCTTTGCTACACAAAACTTAGGTAGAGCTGTAAGGAAGAGGTACTGTTTCAGGTTTTTTTTGTTTTTTTTTGTTTTTCTTTGTTTTGGGGTCACACCCGGCAGCGCTCAGGGGTTACTCCTGGCTCCATGCTCAGAAATTGCTCCTGGCAGGCACGGGGGACCATATGGGGCACCGGGATTCGAACCGATGACCTTTTGCATGAAAGGGAAATGCCTTACCTCCATGCTATCTCCCGGGCCCCACTGTTTCAGTTTTTAATGTCATAATCATTCATTAGTTTTTTGTTTGTTTGTTTTTTGGGGGGCTCTATTCATCAGTGCTCAGGAGGGAGCTACTCCCAACATTGTTCTCAGGGTATAGAGAACCAATTTCAGACCTCCCACATGCAGAGAAATTGGACCTTTGTACTCTCTCCTTGACTCCAACAAGACTAAGACTTAAATGCATCTGTTTTTGTAGATAATCTAAGAGAGTTATGAAAGTTGGAATTGAACCAAATATGAGCCCAACACTACCCACAGGAAGAACCACTTTCTTTTATTTATTTTGAAAGTCACACCTGGCCATGCTTCGGGGTTACTCCTGACTTTATGCTCATATATCAGGCAGTGATTAGGAAACCATATGGGATGCCAGAGATTGAACTAGGTAGGGTAGCCATGTGCAAAGCAAGTACCCTCCCTGCTGTACTCTGGCCCCAGAACCATTTAGAGAAGAACACAAAGCTGGGAGTAGCCCCCGACATTGCTGATTGTGGCCCCAAACAGCCCCCAAATGTTGTGTAGCAAACAGTCTCCAAAGAGACCATTGACACAGCATGACAGACAGCAAGTAGAACATCAAATGTGGTTCCATTTTCCCAGTCCCCAAAAGCACAAATAAAGCACGATGGCTGGCCTGTGGGCTGCTAAGTAGAAGGAGGTGCTGGGCATCTTGTCATCTTGGGCCTCTGCCACATCTTGATCCAGGAGGCAGTAGCTAGGGATGTGAGGGTAGTAAAACTCCAGAGAGTTGTCTATCCAAGCACATGCTTCCAGGCATGCAGAATAATTTCAGTGTGATTATTCATTTTAAAAATTAGCCTGGCAAGCTCATACTTACTATAAAGGAATTTTTGTTTTGTTTTGTTTTGGGGTCATACCTGGTGGTGTTCAGGGCTTACTCCTGACTCTGTGACTCAGAAATCACTCCTGGCAGGCTTGGGGGACCATATGGGATGCCAGAGATTGAACCCAACTCAACTGTCTGCAAGGCAAGCTCCCTACACACTGTACTATCACTTTAGTCCCAACACTGAATATTTTACTGGAGCTCACTCTTTGGTAGTTCTATGTTCCCAGTGGTTCTGAACTGTTTGGCCAATAGAAAACCTCAGTTTCTTGAAATGACATTGTGATTGTCCTTCCCACAGTAGTCCTGTTTGTCTGATGTACCATTAAAATTCTAAAAAATAATCTCTTCAGACAGGCTAGCACTGAAAGAGAAAGTCAGAAAGCAGGGAACATGTAACTCAAAAGCCACATGAGGAGCCATTGAGATAGTACAGCAGGTAGGACATTTGTTTTGTATGTAGCTCATCCAGCATCCCATATAGTCCTTTGAGCACCTTCAAGAGTGATTTCAGAGCACCAAGCCAGCAGTAACCTCTGAGCATTACCCGCAAACCAAAACAAAAACGAAGCAAAAAAAAGTCAAATGAATGAAATTCTGTTGGATACTCAGTGGTGCATGGAGAAAGAAGAATCAAGGTTTTGTTTTAGAGCTGGTGGTCAGGCAGGACCATCCTAAAGTTGCCTTGAAAGGTGATGACTGTGGAAGGGAATGTGGCAGCTTAAGAAACTAGCTTGTGCATTGGTCCTGAGGCCAGAACAATTGTGTGTGTGTGCAGGAAGCGGGGGATAGTTCTTAGATTAATGAAGGAGGAGAACTGGAGAGAAATAGTTCTCAGGGAGTCCATCCATCTGATGCGAGTTTTGGCCAGTGTCCCACAGCTTGGTCTAGCAGGAGAGAAATCCACGAGTGTGATTGCACAGTCTTCTCCACAGGCGCTGATGGATGAGATCCTCATGCTCCAGGAAGAGATCAGTGAGCTGCAGTCCTCTCTGGCCGAGGAGCTGGTGACTGAGTGTCCAGAATCGGACCCCGCCGAGCAGCTGGCCCTGCAATCCACGCTGACCGTCCTGGCAGAGCGCATGTCCACCATCAAGATGAAGGCATCAGGGAAGCAACAGCTCTTGGAGGTAACTGCTGACTTTGGAGCGGCTCCAAGTTCTTCCTGTTGCATTGAAAGCTTCTGGGTTACTTACAGCAGATTCATTTTCACTGCTGCTCTGGCCCTGGCTGGGGATGCTGGGACTGAATCAGTGAGTGGCTGTGGATGTGGCCTTTCTCTCTGTTCTGACACTTGAGGCCTCAAAATTAGGGAATCTGGACGCAGATCTTTGGTTAATGTGAAACTAGTGAATACCTTGGGGTGATTTGTACAATGACTTGCCTGGGATTAAATAAGAGCATTTTATATTGGGTTCTACTTATACTAAAAGTATAAGTACATGCTTCATCTTGCTAGTCCCAGATGGAAATTAGTGAAATGGCTCTTTCAAATATGGTGAAATTTGTACTTATTTGTATTTATTACTTAATACAAACTAATATAGAGGTGATTATATGGTCAAATATATTATATGGTCAATATATATGGTCAAAATCAACCATATCCCTTTTACTTTGTTCTCCTATAATTCCTGGCTCAACAGATTTTTGTTTGTTTGTTTATTTGTTTGTTTTTGGGCCACACCCGGTGACGCTCAAGGGTTACTCCTGGCTATTCGCTCAGAAGTCGCTCCTGGCAGGCACGGGGGACCATATGGGGAACCGGGGGATCGAACCGTGGTCCGTCCTAGGTTAGCGCAGGCACCTTACCTCCAGCGCCACCACCCGGCCCCTTCTGGCTCAACAGATTTGAGGCTACAATTCCTTTAATTTTGCTGGATTGGATATCCCAAGGGGTCTTTTTTTTTGAAGGGGAGGCATATCTGATTTTGCACTCAGGGATCATTCCTGATAGGATTTGGGATGCAAAGAATTGAACTTGGTTGGCAATGTCCAAGGCAAGCACCCTACCTACTGTATCAGTGCTCTGGCCCCATCTCAGATAGTCTTTTATCTTCCTCATCATTTTATATTTCCAAGCTATATCTACTTCTCTGGTACACAAATAAGTTCTCCATGTGTTCTTTATTTATTGACTTAGTTTATTTTATTTAGCTATGAACTATTCTATAACCCAGTTGCACATTGGTTTGTCTGAAATGTAGGGTCTATTATCAGACTGGTAAATCATATTCCACCATATTTTCTAATTTGGAGATAGGTAGATACAGTGTGTTGACTCTAATAATTTCTATTCATTAAGAAAATTTTATTTTGGGGCCGGAGAGATAGCATGGAGGTGGGGCATTTGCCTTTCATGCAGAAGGACGGTGGTTCGAATCCCAGCATCCCATATGGTCCCCTGTGCCTGCCAGGGGCGATTTCTGAGCATAGAGCTAGGAATAACCCCTGAGCGATGCCAGGTGTGACCCAAAAACAAAAACAAAAAAAAGTAAAAAAAATAAAGAAAAAATAAAACTTTATTTTTAGACAACTTATTAAAAATAATGTTCAAAGGCTGGAGTAATAGTAGAGTGGATAGGGCTTTTGCCTTGCAAGTGGCCAACCCAGGTTTTATTCCCCTCATTTCATAGTCTCCCAAGCACCACTAGGAGTAGCATCATCATTGGGTGTGGCCCAACTCCCCCAGCCCAACATTTAAGTTTGGAGTATCATAAGAATATTTAAAATTAATTAATATAACCCAGGCACTCTGTAAAGACCTTCTAGAGTTTTATAATAATGTAGACCTACACTAAATATGTATTATTTGTCATAACTATTTGTCAGAGACCTAAATCACAGATGAGATTTCTACTTGTACTCAAGACATTAGTCATCTTGAGACACCTCTTCTCAAAAGGAATCAGTTGTTGAACATGCATGGGGCCACAGGGGGTCTTTCATTTCACTTTGCCTTAGTCCCTATGCAGACCCTTCTGACACGGCCTGATCAGGAGTGAAAAACTCCTGCTTTATAAGGCTGAGCTGAATCAATACATTTGTCCTCGCTTCATCTGACGTGGATCCCATGCAATTGCGCGTGGCATTTTTATTTCTACATTAATATTCCGTCTTCAAGTCTTCCCATATTTTCACTCTCTCCCGTGTCAGGTTATGAAACCCACGAAGCAAAAATAGCTAGTTATAGATGCAGGTCGTCTGTAACACCCTTCCCTACAGATTCTAGACAGTGAGTCCATGTCAATGACCAGTCTACATCTCATGCCATTGTTTTGTTCATATCTGTGGTACATTCCCATCATTCTTACGATCTGCTTCATATGGCAGGCATATTGCTTGAAAAAGACATTGTTGGATTTTGAGTACATATGAAATGGTTGGAAAACATTGTTAAAATACTAATGTTCAAACTCTTCTTCAATAATTCGGAATTTTGAATCTAGAGATATGGCTAGTGCAGCAAATAAGGTGCTTGTTTTGCACGTGACTGACCCAGTTTCTATCCCATGCCTCACAAATGCACGCTTACCCCGTTCCCTCTAAATACTTCCAGGAATTGTCCCTACTTACAGAGTCAGGAGTAAAACCTGAGCATATCCTAGTGTGGCCTAAAAACAAGTTTTAAAAAGAAGAACAAAAAGAAAAAGAAAAAGAATTCTAAACATTTCTATGGGGTAGGAGCTCCGTGGATTTTCTCAGGTGCTTCTGATGTGCCACGTGGGCTAAGAACCCTTGATTCTAATGGTTTTGCTTGTGCTCGTTTGTGTTAAAATCACTAGGAGAAGCTGAATGAGCAGCTGGAAGAGCAGAGACAGGAACAGGCCCTGCAGAAATACCTTTGTGAGGCTGACAAACTGGACCACTGGCTGCTGAGCACAAAAGCCACGCTGGATACAACACTGGCCACTGCCATGGAGCCCATGGACATGGAGGCCCAATTGGTGGACTGCCAGGTACCAACACATTCTCTGAGGAATATGCCCATATCACAAAGCACATGATGGCCCAAAGGCTTAGTGTCTGCAATTATTATCAACTATTGCAATATGGTCAATAGTCTTAGTGAAATTCAAACATGAACATAGGTTTTCAAAATGTTTACCCTAAAGTCTCTATTGTTTACAAATGTATCACTTCTTAAAAAAAAAAAACTTAAATTTTAATTTTTGGTTTTGGGGTCATCTCCAGTGGTGTCAGGGCTTAACTCCTAACTCTCAACTCAGAGATCAATCCTGGTAATGCTCACGGGAACCTTAATGGGGTGGTGCTCAGGATTGAACCAGAATGAGTTATGTTCAAGGCTAACATATTAGTTAGCCTCGTACTGTCTCTTCAACCCAAAACCATTGCTGAAAGCCATATATGGAATTGGAGAGATAGTACAGCAGGTAGGGCACTTGTGTTGCATGTTTGATAATAATAATAGTTTGATCCCTATTATCCCATTGGGTCTCCCAAGCACCACCAAGCACTGCTGAGTGTGGAGCCTGAAGTAATCTCTGATTATTTCTGGATGTGGCCTCAAAACCATAAATAAATAAATAAAATTTAAGTTTTTTTTTTTGTTTTTTGTTTTTTTTGTTTTTTGGGCCACACTCGGTGACGCTCAGGGGTTACTCCTGGCTATTCGCTCAGAAGTCGCTCCTGGCAGGCACGGGGGACCATATGGGGAAGCGGGGAATCAAACCGCGGTCCATCCTAGGTTAGCGCAGGCACCTTGCCTCCAGCGCCACTGCCTGGCCCCCATAAAATTTAAGTTTTTTGTTATTTAGGTCTCATATTCTTAGTGGTTACTCCTGGTTCTGCACTCAGGAATCACCCCTGGCAGTCTCAGGGGGCCATATGGAATGCCAGGGATCGAATCTGGGTTGGTTTCATACAATGCAAGTGCCCTACCCACTGTATTATCACTGTGGCCCCAGGAAGGATGATTTGGAACAGAATGCCTTTTCTGTGATGTGAGGTCCCCAGGGGTTCAGGTACAAGGCAATGAATTAATGTTTACATTGTCTTGTTTTCTTGACATTATTATGAAAATGTTCAGATGTACACAGAGGTAGGTCTACTGGATAGCTAATGAAATTTTCAGTGCCACTGAATTACAGGAATTATCAACAAACATCAACTTTACACATAAGTAAAATCTA
>PVKC010035095.1:0-13553 GCA_004027635.1 Crocidura indochinensis | reverse complement strand
ATGGAGCCAGGAGTAACCCCTGAGCACTGCCGGATGTGACCTAAAAACCAAGAAAAAAAAAAAAACTGTAGGGATAAGTATGGAGTACAATATGAGAAATTGGAGGGACAACAAAGCTATGTTAGATATATGTTCATGAATAATAGCAATGCAATTGAAGGACCTCATCTGGTACCTTATACTCTCTTCAAAATCGACTCGTTTTGACAGTGTATGATTAGTTTCTGAAAGTGCCAGATATATAGTATAGTCAGAAGACTGGCCTGGCCATTCTCCTTTCATCACACCTATGCAAATAATATATATATATATATATTATTTGCATAGGTGTGATGAAAGATACTTCCTAGAACATAAAGTCATTCTATAAAAGAATATGATCTAGTACACCTTATTTACTCAGATACTATTATAGTACTTAGCATAATAGTACAGTTCCTATTCTTAGAGAATGACAAGACAATGTTAAATTAAAGTCTAAAAAAGAATAGGTTGACTTCTACAATGCTGACTACTTATGGTCAAATATTTTTTACTTATAAGCAATTACAATGGGAAATGCAGTTTCTTTGCTTTTACATACATCATAAATAGCTAGTAAATGTTAATGTAAGTTTTAAATAAGTGTATACTCCTAGAGATTTGGAGGACCTTATAAAGTTCTGGGGATCAAACCCAGGTCAGCCACCCACAGTGCCAGTACCCTAATCATCTCTCTAATCCCTGATGAGGCATTATCCTTTAAAAATCTAAAAATATATATATTTTGGAGGAAACTTAGAATTTCTGAAGAAAGAATTTTATTAAAAATGACAGTAAACATATAAACATAGAAACTGCCAGTGAATATATCTAATCTTATTTTAATGCTAAATTACATTGTGAAAATACAACATATAACAATTTTTGTAATAATAGGAAAAAAGATGCACATAGAGATAACTAACATATTAGTCAGATAAAGTAAAACATTATCACAAGAAGGTAAGATTGGTTGTTTTCTTAGAATAAATGCATAATTTCATGAGGAGACTTTAAAAGTTATTTACACATCAAAGAACTACTTAGTAGTTATATTACACTGTCATGGACACTTAAATTCTTTTTAAAAAGTCCATTCTGTTTTTTGTTGTTTATTTCATTGGTGAGGCACTCCAATTGATGCTTAGTTATCACTCCTATCAGGACTCCGTGGACCACATAGGGTGCTGGAGACTGAATGTAGGTTGCCTGCATGCAAGGCATGTGTCCTACAGATGTTGTAATGTTGCTCTGACTCCCATTCTTTATTAACATTGATAAGTTTGCAATCCAAGAGTCTTTACTTTGACCAGACATTCTGTTTTATTATTCCTTGAAAAATTTTATCTGATGGTTATCTTTCTCCTTAGTGTTCCTGAAACTAATGAAATTATTTGCAAAATGTTTTTGATATGAACCATATTAAATGCTGGACTAAGTATGAACAATAGCCTAGTGTCACACAGAGTAGGCAGTAAACTCTAGTTAGCTTTAGTTGTTTAAAGCTAATAAGACCTAAAATGGTAGTTTCAATAAATCTAGTAACTTTAGAAAACATTTATTGATTTGTTATGTTTATTTGTTGGGTACATAGAGAGATTCCGGGCTTACTCCTGACTTTGTACTCAGGCACATAGCAGGCATAGAGGACTGACTATAGGGTGTCTGGGGAATTGAACCTGGGTTGACCACATATAAGATAAGGGACCTTCCCTTTGCTATTGCTTGGACTCTAAGTTATTATAAATTTCATATCTTTATATATGCTAGTACCACTGATGTAATGTGGGGCAAATGTGATAGCCACTACAATACAAAAAATGATGTAATGTTTTACCCAAAAGTGCCCCTAAACCTAAATTCTCTGCATTTTTCAAGGTTATAATAACACATTTCCCTAGGTTTACTGGAACTCAGTTGACCTTAGTTGCATATACCAAGGAGACACTGAGTACAAATGCCAATTCTGGACATATTGGTAAAAACCTTTCTGAACATATTTCATAGCAGCTGGTCCTACAGTACTAATTCCACATGTATTTGAAATAGGAAAGTGAATCAAAAGTTGACAAAATAGAATTTCTTCTACTAAGAGAACATAATATTAATCATATTTTTTAAAGTAAAGGTGGCTGGAGCTGCTGTGGGATGTGACCCACTTCAAGCATGCAGTCAGTGGGGATTGACTCTAGCCAGGTGGTGGTGACAAGTGTGAGGTGTGTGCTGCCTTGTTTCAGGGTCATTTCCTATGCTGCTTCTGTCTATTGCTTTCGTTCATTTGTTTCCACCTCTGACTTCGATAGCACCTGTTCTATACCATTACCTTGGCAAGTAGCCTTACTGCTCATTTTAACAAATTTTCTGTGCCAAATATCCTGAAGTTACCACAGGCAATTGTTTAAAAAAAAATCTTGAAGAACAAGTGAGACAAAGCAAAGTAGTTTTCTCTGAAAGCTTCAGTTGTCAAGTATCCTACTAGGAGGAAGACCTCTTGTGAATTTTTATGCACAACATTAGAAACTGGCTTGTTGACAAAGAAAACTTTGTTTTAATTGTCTTGACAAAGAGACATAAATGCCCTCCATTCCTCTTTATTGAATGTCTCCTTGTGGTAACAAGCCCAATTTGACTTCTTCTTTTCTTTAAGATAGCTATGCAAATTTCTAGGAACTGAGACAAAAGCATTTATTTTGCATAAGAACAAAGCCTTCTTTTCCCAGTAATACTGTGGATGATGACAACCTGTTGCCTAGAAACCATTGACTTTATTTGTGGGTTTTCTTAGTGATAGGTATTTTCAGCTCTTCTACAGAAATTTTGATCATTCTATCATCTCTTAGTAGCTGTGATCCATCTTAGTAGAGAGGAAGGAGAAAATGTAAATGTCATCAAAAGTGAAAGAACAGTTTTTGTTCTTTTTGGGACACATACACATCCTCATCTTGTCAGTTTCTGCATACAACAAAACCAAAGCCTCTTTCACATTTCTCTTACCAGACCACTCTACTTACCAATTCTTACTATTTTTAAATATTGAATTTTTGGCAACATGCATTTCGAAAGGAAACTTTCCTTTCTCACATTACGATGTCACATCCCACATTCTATTTAAAGTGGAAATAAAGTAAAACAAATATTAAGAAGAGAATATACTGAGGAATTCTGGCAGCAGTTTATTTTGGTCAACATAGATCTGCATAATCTTTTGTAAAATGTCTATATCTTAGTTAATATTATCATAAATAAGAATACCAGAATGTGTGTCAAAATAGCTTGATTGGTGTTAAAGAAAATATATATTCATAATGTGTTCTATGAGCATAAAATATACTGACTATAATACATTTTTTAAAATCACTAAAAAGCTGCATTTATAATTGTAATGTTTGTGGAATAAAAAAGAGTTAAATATGATTTTACTATAAAATATTTCAAACAATAGAAAAGCAAAATAGATAGTAAAGAAATTATATGGAACTGGAGTAGGACATATTTAAGTAGATGTTACTTATGTTATAGCTACAGAGATTGAGTTATGAAAGCCCAGAAGAGTTAATCTTTTGTATCTGGTTGGAATCTTCAGAGAATGCAATTTAGAGACCTGTAGCCTGAGTTGGAAGATAGCAGATGGAAAGCATTTGGTAGACAAGAGAAGTAAATAGAAGTCTTTCTGGGGTGACCAAGAAACATGAACCATTCAGGCATTCTTATTGCAGATAGGTCATGGAGGATGGAAATAAAAGACTTAATGACTAGAATGTGGTGTATTATAGGAAGTACTGGCTGAAAGAAAAAAAAGAAGAAAAATGCAGGGTTTTCAAAGGATAGTTCCTTTGCTTTTTGTTTTCTAAGCAAAATAGTTTTATTTAGGGAGAGATGAGGAAGGGAAAGAAAGAGACACACACAAGAGAGCATATGGACTTCTCCAGAACAAAAGAAACCACAGGGTATCTATGAAATAAAAGGAAGAATCACAGACCACAGGTTCAGAAGAGGGCAATTCCCATAATGGTGAAAGAAAAGTACAGGGCCAGAGAGATAGTGAAGCAGTAGGGCGTTTGCCTGAGACGCTGAAGGACGATGGTTCGAATCACAGCATCCCGTATAGTCCCCCCCGACCTGCCAGGAGCGATTTCTGAGCATAGAGCCAGGAGTAAGTCCTGAGCATTGCCTGGTGTGACCCCAAAAACAAATAAACAAACAAACAAACAAGTACTTTAAACCTAGGTAAGGGACTTGGAATAGCTGGGAATGCTATTGTGAAGATAGGTTCTTCTGTGAAATAAAGTTTAGTGGTGATCAGAAGCAGAAAAATTGTCAGGAGGGAATTGTGGACATCTATGAATAAGATGAATAGGCTGAAATAGTGTAGTAATGGCGAAATAGTTGCAGAAATATAGTGAAAGTAATTGAGCTATATTTTCTTGAATCTTACTTCTTATTTACAAATGTACTACAACAATTAACACATTCCACAGACAGTAATTAGCAATCAGGTTAAATTACTCTGATTACCTCTTTTACGTTTAATGAAAAACATTTTAAGAAAGCTACTTTCTGAGATGTCTTATAGATTACTAAATAATTTCTCTTTACCTATTCATGCTTTTCCTCTTTCATTTCCCATTGGCCCGTTCCTCACTTTTCCTTTTGAAAGAGCAAATATTTGGAATGGATCATTAACTTAGTTTTTAAAATTAGCCATTACTTTATATGAAAATGACTTTATGGGGGGCTGGGCGGTGGCACTGGAGGCAAGGTGCCTGCACTAACCTAGGACGGACCACGGTTCGATCCCCCGGTTCCCCATATGGTCCCCCGTGCCTGCCAGGAGCGACTTCTGAGTGAATAGCCAGAGTAACCCCTGAGCGTCACCGGGTGTGGCCCAAAAATACCAAAAAAAATGATTTTATATAATTTATAAACCTTATAACCTTAAAATAAAAAACAATTTGACTCCTAAAATAACTTTAGTTGTCCTAATATTTTCAGTTAACTCTATACTTAGTTTTTAATTAATTTCCATATTTCTTTAAAAATTAGAAATTTTCCTATTATAACTATTCATCCTCCTGAATCATATTTAATTGCTGTATTCTGGCTTATTGTATCTCTTATCCTGGAGATGTTCTTTTCTCCTTGTGTATTAGATTCTGTATTATATTATGTGTGTATCATTTCTGTTTCCAAGAAAGGTTCACTGAGAAAGATATATATTTTTCATGGACTTGAGTTATTTTTAAGTCTGCACTTTTACTTGATAGATAGTTTTATGAACATTGGTAAATTTATCTCATAATTTTGATGAGGAATCAGAGTTCAGTAAGTTGAGTCACTAGCCCAAGGCCACATAGCTAGTTTCATATACGGAAAGCTCTTAAATACAGCAAGCAATCTTATATCCCAGCAATGCCACTCTCACATTGCCTCGTTGTCCTCACTTTTACTTCTGTTCTGGATGATGCATATCTAGTCTCCTATTGAGAGTCCAGATTAACCTTTATCAACAGCACCCTACACATTTGTCACCTTTCTGTTCCATTTTGCTGTCCCATTTGGGGCCATAAGCCACTGGGAATGAGCTATTTATGTTCTTTACTCTGGCCATGGTACTGATGGAGTTAGTATGTCCTAGTGGCCACAAATCACAATATAAGGAAGACATTTGCATCCTTATGTGTGTCATAACACTATTCACAATAATCAAAATTGTGAAACAACTCAAGTGCAACTCAAATAACTAAGTTAACATTGAAATGTGAATAATCCCAAAGGTTGTTATCCTGCAGGGAAAAGGGAAGAGAGTCTGGAGCAAGGCGCTGCAGAGAATATTTCAAACTAGGCTGAAAAGAAAATGAAACAAGGGTCAAGGAAACTTTCTACCACATGGAGCCAGAAGAAGAAACAGCAGAGAATGTATTTATTTGGATAATAATTCTACCCTCATAGGTGGAGAATAGGTTAAAAGATAATAGGTAAAAGGCCTGTCTAAAAGATCTTCCCACCCATGTGGGATTTTGGCATATAAATAAGGAAGCCATCAAGGTTGAGGGTGAAGGCTGATACACCATAAAAGTTTAAGGTGAAGGTTGATTACTCAATAGTTGCACATATTCACAGTGGAATAATCCCTCTAAGAAGAGATGAGTTAGGTAATTTGTGCTGCATGGATGGATGTGGAGAGTGTCATTCAAATGAAGTTAGAGAGGAATAAACATAGAATGACCACTGTCACATGCAGGATGCAAAGAAACATAGCAGTGGAATAATAAATATCCAAAGGAAATCAAAACAAAAAGGATGTGAATTAGTAAGAAGATTGCCACTGGGTTGGAAGGGAGAGGCATAAGAAAAAGAAGAAAACACTTAAATAATAGTGATGGAAAGGGATCACTGGAGGAGGGATAGCTGAAAGATAGTACAGTCATATACATAATACCTTGTCAATAACAGCATTGTAAAAACAGTAAAATTAACAGCATTTTAAAACAGCCTAAAAGAAAAGTCAGTAATCAAAATGTCTGTTACAGTAAAGAGGGGTGGGAGGGAAACTTAGTATATTGGTAGAGAAAAGTGAACACTGGTGAAAGTTGGATCATGGTATTCCTGAAACAAAATTATGTGTAACTTTGTAATTCTTGGTAACTCAAAATAAAATAAAAATAAAAATAAATAATTAAAATAAAAACAATTAAAATTAATTAAAATAGATATAAAATTTATTTAAATTAATTTTGAAGCCTCTAATAACTTGCAATAGTTTGATAAGATGTAGCTGTTCTTATTCTATCACTTATTTACTCAGGATATTTTATAAATCCCTGTTAGATATTTTGAATGTGCTTCCAAATTGGTCATTCAATCTGGCCATGTTCTTCTCATTATTATTATTATTATTTTATGTTTTATTGAGGGTTTCTTTCCCCTAATTTTCTTCAAAAAGTCATCTTTCTTGAATTGAGCCTATAATTTTGCTTCTTTATATTTTGTTTCTGACTTTCTAAATTTTAACTTTTAATATTACGTTTGTGGTTTTAGAAATTTAATGTTCTGGGGCCAGCGTGGTGGTGCTAGAGATAAGGTGTCTGTCTTGCCAGCACTAGCCTAGGACAGACTGCTGTTCGATCCCCTGGTGTCCCATCTGGTCCCCCAAGCCAGAAGCGACTTCTGAGCGCATAGCCAGAAGTAAACCTTGAGCGTCACTGGGTGTGGCCCCCCAAAAAAAATAAATTAAAAAATAAATAAAATATAAATTTAATGCTGTGTGACTGATATCCTGTTATGTTATTCCATATTCATTATATTTATTGAAACCCTGTCTCACTATGCATTATCTTTTTCCTTCTTAACCCCAATTACCCTTGAATTGTTATTTATATTTTATGATAAACAATTACATATTAAATAATATATAATTTTTAATAAATACACACATATACACATGATTTTTAGTATAGCATACCTCCATTGAGGTACAATATACAATAGTAATGAAAAATATTTTATACACTTTAGAATCGATAATATTGATATGTATATGCTAGTACCATAGAGAAAAATCAACAGAAGTGGGTACTTTGTCTACTTTTCTGTTTTGTATTGAAGTAACTTATAAAATAGAATTTTGTAAGTGATTTTTCAAGATTACACATATTATATTCAATATTCTTTCCCTTCAGGACTATATGATTTAAAATTGTACACTATTCTAATATATCATAATTTAGTTATGTATTTTTTTACTTTGGAGCTACAATTCCCAATCAGATATCATTGTGGTAAAATTTAGTGAAGGTAGTCATAGGTCTTTATACTGTAGAGTAAATATAACCTAATTAGATATGTTATATTAAAATTTTTTAAAATGCTCTTGTAATACCAGTGTTTTCCTCAAGTCCCAAATGCCAACTTTATGTGGAAATGTTTTTTATACTCTGATCCAAGTCTATTATACTTCAGACTGTTACAATAGATATATTGGCACCCCACTTTTCAGTTAGTAGGAAATATGTGAATAATTGTAGTAATGCTTAATATAAAGGTTCAGGGACTAGAGTTAAAAACATGTAAGGTGTTTACCTTGCAGGAGGATTTAATCTCTGGTATATAAACTTGTCCCCAAATTCGACAGGAGTGATCTCTAAGTTCAGAGCCAGAAGTCTGAACCCAGATGTTGTTGCCCCAAAACGAACAAGATGGAAGTTCAATAGACACCTTAGACAATAAACAGCAGTGATGTTTTGAATGAAGGTCCTTGGAGTTCTCTTTTATGCAAAATATTTTAATTGACTAACCATGACATATAGTTACAAATTTGCATGAGATATAGTTACAAATGATGCCGTTTCAGTAATATAATGTCCAATACCTGACCCTTTGCTAATGAACATTTTCCACCACTATTATCCCCAGGTTCCATCCCACCTTCCTGTTCTTCCCCCCTGCCTGCTTTCATAACAGTCATTTTTGTTCTCTCTCCCCTCTCTCTGTCTCTATCTCTTTGTCTTATTTTTTCATTTTAGACACTGTAGTTTGCAACATTGCTACTGAAGTGGTATTACATAAATCACGTTACCTCCTTTATGCATCCAGTTCTTGTACTGAATGATTATTTCCAACTGTTATTGCCGTAGTGATACCATATCTGCCCTAACTATATTCCCTCAGTCTTTGTGGCAAGCCTCCTACCATGGACCAGTCTTCCTAGACCTCATTATTGTCTTTGGTATATTTGCTTTGCTATTATTTTTATTATAACTTTTAAATCCCACACATGATTGTGCTCATTCTATTTCTATCCTACACCCTCTGCTTCATTTAACTCAGCATGATATTTTCCATATATAAGCAAATCCTCCTGACTTTATTTTTCTTCATAGCTGCATATTATTGTATCATCTAGACATACAACAGTTTCTTTATTCAGGCATATGTTCTTAGGCACTTGAGTTGTTTCCAGATACTGGCTGTTGTAAATAGTGTTGCAAAGAACATAGGAGTACAAATGCTTTTTCTGAATTGTGTTTTGAGTGGCTAGGGAGCATGCATTCCCAGAAGTGCTATTTTTGGGTGATATGGAAGATCAAGTTCTTTTTTGAGGAACATCTATATTGTCTTTCAAAAGGCTAGGCAAGTTGACATTCCCAACAGCAGTCAATGAAAGTCCCTTTCCCTCCACATCTGCATTGTTCTTATTCTTTCTGAATGCTAATCAGAATATTAGTATAAGATAATCTGATAGTTATCTTTATTTGCATCTTCCTGATAAATAATGACGTAGAGTATTTTTATGTGCCTTTTGGGCATCTTATTTCTTCTTTGAGGATATTTCTGTTCATCTTTTCATCCCATTTTTATGGATGGGGATAGATGTTTTGTCTTATATTCTACAAGTGTCTTACATATAATTAGATATCAACATCTTATTAGGTGGATACTGGGTGAAAAGTTTCTCCCAATCTGTGGAATGCTTTTGTATCCTGATCACCTTTGAGGTTCAAAAGCTTCTTAATTTAATATAGTCCTATTTGCATAACTTTGATCCTAAATGATGGGCTAACGGTATTTTTTCTTCGAAAATGCCTTTAGCTTCAATATTATGAAGAGTTTTCCCTACATTTATATTTATGTATCTTATAGTTTTAGATCTAATATCAAGGTTTTTTTTTATTCATTTTGATTTGATGTTAAGAGAGGTGAGCTGTAAACACTTTTAAATACTTCTTAGATCACTCCCTGTTTCTCCTTTTATTTTTTCCAACTTTTTGATTTGTAAAAGAAAAAAACTGAGGTTTGATTAATTAGCATAAGTACTTTTTATTTTGTTGATGATGCCCTTCAGCTGAATTATTTTTGTTCTGGTCAATAAAAGTTGGCAGAAAAGTACAACTTGGCACAGCTCAGTTTAAGAACCTGGAAGCTATCTGGTCCTAGATTCTTTTCCCTTCACTCTGTCTATTTTTTGTATTGTGCAAACAACTCTTTGCAGACCTAAAGGACTACAGCAAAGTGGGCACCAAATACTGGTGCCTGAACAGGGTCATAAAAACAAAGACAATAAAACAATGAGTTGGGTAATAAGTTTTCCTTGGTACTAGGTGAAGAATGAAACTGATATTGCCATGTAAGCCTTTTTTTCTGGACTGAATGTGCCATACGGTTTGCCAGAGCAGGCCATGTCCTTTAGAGATTCTCCCACACCCCAAGCCCTGAGTGAGGTAAATTGGCTGGTGCTGGTTATCCTGGTCCTGGGCACTGTCAAATGGTTCAATGTCTGAAATGGTTATCAATTTATCAACAGGAATGACACAAAGAATGATGTTTTTGTTCACCAGACAGCTATTAAGACAAAGTTTTTGAACAGCATTGGAGATAAGGAGACTATAGAGTTCAATATCGTGAAAGGAGAGAAGATGCATAAACTGCTAATGTAACCAGGCCAGGGACGGTTACAGTGAAGGGTAACCACTACACTCCCAATTGACATAGGTTCTGCCCTACAATTCATCCCCAGACCTTGCCCAGCAGAGACCCTTTCAGGCAGATCCAAACAGTGAAAGGGAAATAGAAGAAGATTCTGGACAGCATCCCAGATTCTGGCTCCCACTGCCCTTCCTCCACTAAAGGCACTTCGTGTTAGGACCTCAGCCCTCCAACCGTCATCAGCCTATCAAGGGCACCTAAAAGAGATAGCCACATTGAAGGGGACCAATATTAGGAAGATGAACTGATCCCCTCCCCAATTCGGATGCTGGCCCAGGTACTGAAGATCTTTTCCATAGGAAACCTCAGCAGCCTACCACAGAAAATGGGGATGGGTGAGAGCAAGCCCAGCCACAGCCCTGACCACAATGATGAGGGTGCCAAATCAAAACCACTATGCCCCACTTGTTGTTGTCCTCACTAAATCCACTACCCCTGCCACTCATCACCCCTTGTGTCCTGGAATGCCCTGCATTACCTTTCAGATTCACAATACAGGAATAAGAGAACTGCTTGCAACCAGACTACCCACATGAATAGTTTTTAAAGTAGTACTCTAGTTCAAGGAATGAACTTTCCTATTAGCAGCTGCAGGAGACCATTGATTCTGTCTGCTCTCCACCAACAGTTTACTTGAAATAATCCTTCAGATACAACCTGCCCTGAACTTGATTAGCAGTGTTCAGAGAAGTTAGATGTTCTAGACTCAGCATCATAAGAATATGTAGCAACTTGTTTTCAAATTATATATATCTGCAGAAATGTTCTAATGTTTTTGTATTACTTGGAGAATATTATTATTATTATTATATCATTATTACTATTATTACTTCATTCTCTCCCCTCCTTTATTCTACCTACACCAATTTACCATACAATATCTTCCCCATCATGGGTCTTTTTTAAAGAAATAGAAAATGGGGAGATATAAAGTCCTGTATCTAATTCTTAGATCACTCCCTGCTTTCCCACTCCTCCATTCAACTTTTGACTTGTAAAAAAAAAAAAAAAACCAAAAACTAAAACTCACATATGATTAATTAGAGACACACCTAAGCTTAATAAGTTTAAGAACTTCTTTCATTAACAACAGAGAGAATGTATTCTGCCTATGCCCCCACTTGAGGTCACTCAGTAGCAGGAGAGATCGGATTGCACAGAAGAAGGGGATTTTGGAGAAAAAGCAACAATATTTCACTATAATGTGACATCAGAACAGAAAGTATTTTGGGTACTTGGTAATGGTAAACTTACCATCACTTTATACATAAAACCAAAATATGATGCTACTGTAATCAACTTACCTGAACTACAAAGTTCAAAAATGGTTGCTTCTGAAAGTGAAGGGTGATAATGCAAAGTGTAAGATATGCCTGTATGTGCTAGGGTTTTAGTGTTATCTATGGTATGATCCACTGAGAAATGCTAGGTCAGGTCCTGGAGACTCCAAGCAAGCAATACTATGCTACTGAGTACCTGAGTATTTGACACACCCCTGGGACAAAGTGCTAGACTGAGTACTGAATTGTCAGTCTGGAGGTCACTGAGAATAGTTTTAGGTCTTCTGAGTTTGGGAGTTCCCCTCCACTGGGAAAAAAAGAAAAAGATCAATATAAGAAATGTTTATGTTTTCAGCTGGAAATCGATGTAAATCCTTTCTAAAGAAGGAAATTATAGGTGTAGTTAACAATCCTGACAAATCTTCATCATAATGTTCATTAATGAGTATACAAACATGTAATTATTAGACACAATCAAAAGTATTATTGTGGTAGAACTTTTAAATAAATAATAGATGTTCTATGCTTTAGTACTATGTATCTCTTAAACAAATAGCTTTTAAACAATACTTAAAATTCATGGGGCTGGAGTAGTGGCACAAACGGTAGGGCGTTTGCCTTGCATGTGCTAACTTAGGAAGGACCATGGTTCGATCCCTCTACATCCCATATTTCTAAGCGCATAGCCAGGAGTAACCCCTGAGCATCATCACGTGTGTCCCAAAAACCAAAAAAAAAGAAAAGAAAATATATGAGATATATAACGTTAACAATTATGCAATCTAGGTGAAAATTTATATTATGGTTATAAAACTAGGGACCTGAAGAAATTAAAACAAGCTATTTATAATCTTTATTTGCAAATTCTGAAATTATGAGAAATTTATTTTTTCTTTTTTAAGTTATTCTGTACTTTGCTGATTTTATAATATAACATTATTTTTGTTAAATTGAGTACTACTACTTGAAACCACAAAGAAAAACTATCTCAAATTTATTTATGATGCAAAGAATTATTTGGTCTATCTGATATTGCTAATGGCAGAATTGAACTCCTTTCTGGAGTGGATAAGTATTTTCTAATTTTGAATGCATTACTGATTCCTTTTACTTTATTTTTTTCTTAAGTTCTCTAACTCAATCCTTTCATATTATATACTTTAAACACATCATTATATTGTCATACATTTGTTTCAAGTTGCATACCTACATTTTACATTTGGGATGCATTTTTATTTATAGTGTGACTTTAAATGTGATTCATATACAATTGGAACTGGTTCCTGCAATATTTTTTAATTCAGTAAATATTTCTAGTGAAAAAAGTTAACTGTATAAAAAAGTTAAAAGTGTATATCCTGGGGATGGAGCAATAGCACAGTGGTAGGGCTTTTGCCTTACACAAGGCTGACCCAGAATGGGCAGACCTCAGTTTGATTCCTAGTATCCCATCTGGTTCCCTAAACCAGGAGCGATTTCTGAGTGCACAGTCAGGAGTAACCCCTTCGTGTCACCGGGTGTGGCCCCAGAAAACAAAACACACACAAAAACGTATATCCAGGTTTTTGTGATTACAAAGAAAGGAGAAAATTGAGAACTAATTAATTAATATTGGTCTATTCTGGGATCATCTAACTTTATAAACAGGGGACCAGTTCACTGTCCCTCAGACCATTGGAGAGCCTGGCCATAGTTTTTTTGTTTTTTAAAGAAAACTCATGTAAAAAATTCTATGCACACACATATCATATGTTGAATTTAAAAAAGGGG
>PVKC010035094.1:0-13558 GCA_004027635.1 Crocidura indochinensis | reverse complement strand
TCAATCTCTGGCACTGCAAGACCCAGAACAGCCCCTATACACCATAGTGTAAAGCCCAAGAGAAAACAAATATATGATTTGTGTAACTCATACTGAGCAGCAGATTTTCCAGGATGGCATTTTCCAAGTATTGACAAAAATAGCCACCCTATGATACAGCTGAATGCCATAAATGTAATTCATATTATGCACTGTTCTAATTAAATGAGAATAATACATAACCTCAAAGTTCTGTCATTTTTCAGAGCTTAACTTATTCAGATTACTGACTTCTTTATAGAAAGAAAAAAAAATTACTCAGTGGCCCTCTAGGAATCTACCTTCTTTAAGTGGACAATGATATCCCAGGATCCTACAGTTTGCCTAAATCAGTCCAGTTTCCTCCCCGGGAGAAGTATATCATATCAGAAAATTCAATAAGTCATGATGGTCTACCAGATGACAGTGCCTAAGAATGTCCTATTAACCTATACTTTAACTCCCTTCCCCCCACATATATCTACTAGCAGCTAAAGGAATTTAAGAGGCTAATCATAATAGGCATTATATTATATTCCTTTTGAACATCTTCATAATCACTTAGGGAAAGAATAAAAATGAGCTATGACACTGGTGAAGAGGTGTGGGGTTTTTTGTTTTGTTTTAGTTTTTTTAACCAAAACCCAACTATAAGGGGCGAGAGTGGTAGCACAGTAGTAGGGCTTTTGCCTTGCACATTGCTGACCCAGGACGGTTAGAAATTCGATCCCTAGCATCCCATATGGTCCCCTGAGTCAGGAGGGATTTCTGAGTGAAGAGCCAGAAGTAACTCCTGAGCACAACTGGGTGTGCCCCCCCAAATAAACAACAACAAAACCCAACTACAAACATCCTTGTAATCATGGTGCTTAAATATTTTTAATGATCTATGGTTATTTTCCTACCAAAATCTACTTGAAAATCATATCCATTTTTCTTCTAATAAATGGCATTCAGGAAATAATTTAACATTTTTGATTCACAGAAAACATACCAGATATGCCAACAGAATGAACGACTATACATTATTAAAATAATAACAATCAATATCATTAGAAACATTAAAAAATGCTCACTCAATATTTGGGAGATCCACAATCTATCTATATAAAAAATACATTTTGGAATAGAAATAGTATAGTAGGAAAGGTACCTTATCTCCATGCACTAAACCCAGGTTCAATACAATCCCAGGCACCATATATGGTCCCCAGAGCATAGGCCAAGAGTAATTATTAAGCACTAATTATGATCTCTCAAAAATAAAATACACATCTTGGCATCTGTTGAAGGAAGTATGAAAAGTAAAGTATGTTAAATGTAAGAAATTCTGTTCATCTTAGAGTTGTTACATTTTTAATTAGAATTAGCAAATGTTCCCCACAATTACAAAATGAAAAGTTTAAAAAATATGAAGTTTTACGTGTTATTTTTCTGTCTTCTCCAAACAATTTTCAGATCACTAAAAAGTATAAGTAACAGGTGGCTGAATATAACTCAAGGTAAAACCACTCCCCCATACACCTTAATTACATGTTCAAGTATGTGTACAAGGGCACTTACACCTAAATTCGAAATGCTAATAATATAATTAACTACCACAAATCTAGAACTTGTTGAACTTAATAAATTCTTAAACTTACATATGTTTTCTGGGGCTGGAACTATTCTACAGCAGGTAGGGTACTTGCCCTGCATGTGGGCGGCCTGGGTTCAATGCCCAGAATACCACATGGTTCCCCTGAGCACAGAGCCAGGAATTCTTGAGCATAGCCAGGTGTGGCCCAAAACAAAATTTTATGAGCTTTCTGACAAGATTTTGTATTACAAATAACTTCATTTATTTAGGGGCCAGAGCAACAGAACAGAGGGTAGGGTATTTGCCTTGCATATGGCTGACCCAGGTTTGATCCCCAGCATCCCATATGGTCCCTTGAGCACTGCCAGGAATGACCCCTAAGCTCAGAGCCAGGAGTAACCCCTAAGCACACTAGGTGTGAACCAAAAACAAAAACAAATTAAATTTAAAAGCTTCTTTTTTTTTTGTTTTTTTTTTTGGGCCACACCCGTTTGATGCTCAGGGGTTGCTCCTGGCTAAGTGCTCAGAGATTGCCCCTGGCTTAGGGAGACCATATGGGATGCCGGGGGATCGAACCGTGGTCCTTCCTTGGCTAGCGCTTGCAAGGCAGACACCTTACCTCTAGCGCCACCTCGCCAGCCCTAAAAGCTTCATTTTTAAAAAAAAGAAACAATTCAATCTCGGATTTCCCTAAATGAAGTACTCCAGAAACTCATGAAATTGCAGGCATACCCAGTGGCACTCAGGGTTATGCCTGGCTCTGCATTCAGAAATCTCTCCTGGTAGGTTCAGGGGAAACATATGGGATGCCAGAGATTGAACTCGGGCCTGACCCTAGCCAGCCATGAGCAAGGCAAACGCCCTACCACTGTGCTATTGCTTGGTCCGTAATTGCAGTTTTATTTTTTAATACTATAAAGAATATTACATTGTCTGGATAGTTATTGTTGCTATAGAAACTATAAGACTTTTGCAGTAAGTCAAAAAGTGAAAAATTAACACATCACATTAATGATTTGAATTTCACATACAGGATTGTAAAAGGAGTTTGAAAGCTTGAGCAGAACAGAATAAGGCAAAGGCCTTTTATTCTGAATGATATGGGTATGGATCTAGAAAGAAACCCAGTAATTATTTCACTTAGTAAGTTTAAATATAGCTTCCATCTGCTAAATTAATAAAATATTCAAAGATCTGCAACTTGAGGTTTATTTTCCGCTTTTAAAATGAGAAAAAGTGCTTATTACCATTTCTCATATACAGTGACTGTCATATGTTAAGTGATAAGGCTGTATGTCTGAATTTTCTCTATATGAAGAAACAGCAGAATCCCAGAGGACATATGGGAATTATTTTCCCCACTGCACCTTGTCATTGCTAATCCTTCATCAGATGTCAATGGCTTTGTTAAGGGCAATGTTCTTTCCCACGATGTCCATAAATACTTCAATGACTGGTGCATGAGGAAGGAAAGCTTGTACTGCTATTATCCCATGTGAATTTCCCATCTCCAAAAGGTCCTTAAAATACCAATGCCAATTCATACCCCACCTTATGTGTCTTTAGGACACAAATATTAAGTATCAGAGGTGCCATATAGTTCAAAGGACTGGAGCACATGCTTTGCATGCAGGAAGTCCAGGTTTAATTCCTTACACTGCATGACCCCAAGCTCCACTAAGACTTGAGCACTGTGTACTGAGCTAGAATTGGGCCCTGAGCACCACCTCTAAAAAATGACCTCCCCCCAAATTAGGCATTATAAAGGACTTTGTTTTATAAAAATTTTTATTTTACATGAGAAGGCTGAAAAATAGATGAGTCTAGACTACAAGGTTTTGGGGTCACAGCCGGCAGTTCTCAGTTTACTCTTGGCTCAGGGATCACTCCTGGAGGGATATGACAGGGGACTATATGGGGTACCAGGGATCAGCTTCATGCAAGGCAAATGCTCTCTCACTCTGGCACTAGCTTGGTTTTTAAAAGCAGTCTAGTTCTTAAAACTTTTATTTATAAGTAAAGTTATGTTATTCACATCAATAAAGACAAACTTAAAGTTCAGCGTCCTCTGAAAAACTGATTTTTTCAGTGTAAATTACATACTGTGATTATGGTAAACATGTATTGAAAATAATCAAAAAAGTAGATCAAAAGGATAAAAATTAAAATATAACTTAGTATGAACATAAATGTGATATGGAAATGTCTTTGATTTAAAGAAATAGCTTTAAATACTATATACATCTATGATATGTATCAAAAGCATTCAGGCTTCATGCTCACTCACAAAGGGAAAAAATTGTTCAATAGGACCATTATATACAAACGAAAATGAATTTGGCAAGAAACTGATTCTCTTCCATTTTTTGTCTAAGACTCTACAGAAACTCTCCCTGGAAAATTCTTGATGCAAGCAATTCTATAGATAGTAGAAAAAATAGCAAGTACTTATTTGTAGCAAAGTATAAAAAATCATTGCCTTAAACTGAAAGCTTCATCCCAGAGAGAAAATAGGCTTAGTGGTAGAATTTAACTGTAATCCAGAGATAAAAATCTCAGACACAAATAAACAAATCCAGGAGGAATTTGTGAAATACCAGGAACTGGTTTAGTGAGAAAAAGAGTTTTGAGCTAGGGAGATAATACAGCAGTTAGGTCCAGCTAGGATGAATCCCAGGCACCCCAGGGTTTGCCAAGCATCAGATGGTATAGACCTAAAGGTCCCTACGCCATCATCAGGGTGGTCTGAGTGATTCCCAGAATCACAGGACCAGAGCTGCACCTTCATCCTTGGTCTTTAATATGAAACTGTTGGCACAGATGGCAGAAAAATACTAAGAGAGACCCTCAGGGCTACTGAGCACTCCTTGGGAGGTTCTCTGTCAACACCCATATGGCACAAAAAAATAGCTGAGTACCTTACAAACTATACTCCAAACTTGGGCCCAAACTCCATTCACTTGTGCTGAATGCACAGTGTAGTTAAGGTCTGATGGATACTCTTTGTTATAAAAAGCAGCACTAATGAAGCCCAAGACTTTTGTTTGTTACTTTTTTGGGGGGAGGGGAGGGAGTTGTGGGATTGTTTGGTTTGGGGGCCACATCAGGTGATGCTCAATGTTTACTCTTGGCTCCTCTGTAAGTAGGAATTGTCCCAGGTAGTGCTCAGGGGACTGAACTAGGTTTTGTGTGCCAGGTTTTGATATGATGCCAGGTTTTGAACCTGGGTCAGCTTATGTAAGGCAAACAGACTACCTGATGCCCTATCTCTATGGCCCAAATCCAAAACTTTTTGACTCCAACGAGTAAGACCATCAAGTGTCCAGGTCAGCCCCAGGCCTACCTTTGATACTAAGGGTCTAGAGAGACAAAAACAAAAAACAAACAAACCTTACAAACATCTTTTTTTTTGGGGGGGGGGTCACTCCCGGCAGTGCTCTACGCTCAAAAGTATCACTCCTGGTTGGCTCAGAGAGCCATATGGAATGCCAGAATTCAAACCACAGTCCTTCTGCATACAAGGCAAACGCCTTACCTCCATGCTATCTCTCCAGCCCCTACATCTTTAAAAAAAAAAAAAAAAAAGAGAGAGAAAATAAAACCTAAAAAAAGCTGAGATAAAACTGTAGTCTTCAAATGAAAAATTTCTTTTGCTTTTATGAAAAATAGAAGAGACATACCTTACTGTCTTATACTGACCAACAACTACTCAATACATGAACATCTCAACACTATGACAAATGCGGAGAATGAGCAAAATAAGCAAAACAATGTTGTGCGTGGAGTGCACAATTCACCTAAAGAATTTCTAGTAAGTGGGAAAATGAACAAATAATTCTGATGAGAGTCCTACTGTTTTGGAGAGGTATGCATAAAGGCCCCAAGAATGAGACTGAAAATTATTTCAGAATTTTAAGAAAACTAGGACTAGAGCCGGAGCAATAGCACAGAGGTAGGGAATTTTTTTTTTTTTTTTTGGTTTTTGGGTCACACCCAGCAGTGCTCAGGGGTTACTCCTGGCTCCATGCTCAGAAATTGCTCCTGGCAGGCACGGGGGACCATATGGGGCACCGGGATTCGAACTGATGACCTTTTGCATGAAAGGCAAATGCCTTACCTTCATGCTATCTCCCGGGCCCCAGAGGTAGGGAATTTGCCTTGCATGTAGCTGACCCGGGACAAACCCAGGTTCGATTCCCAGCATCCCATATGATCCCCTGAGCCTGCCAGGAGCAAGTTCTGAGCACAGAGCAAGGAGTAAACCCTGAGTAGCTGCCGAGTATGGCCCAAAAACCAAATCAAAAGAAAAAAAAAAGAAAAAGAAAAAGAAAAAGAAAGAAAACTAGGACTATACCTTGAAGTAAGGGGTTGCCAGAGTTTAGAAGAGATGAAAAGAAAAGGCACCAGAGAATTCAGGTAGTAGCATGACCTAATAAGTAGGACAAAAGCACATTCAGAAAATGGCCATAGCAAAGCAAATATGGCATTTGCCTAGCACACAGCTGATCAGTTTCAACCCCCAGCATCCTATATGGTCTCTTAAGTCTACCAGGAGTGATTCCTGAGTGCAGAACTAGGAGTAACCCTGAACATGGCTGTGTGTGGCCCTCTAAAAAAAACAGAAGAGGAAAAAAGGGGGTTGTAGCAATAGTATAGTGAGTAGAGTGCTTCCCTTACACACAACCAAGGTTTGATACATGGCATCCATGTGGTCTCACAATCACCACCAGGAGTAATTCTTGAGTGCAGAGACAGAAGTAATCACTGAGAATCCAAAACAAAAACAAAACAAAAAGATAAAATGGAAAGAAGCACGTAAGTTCTGAAAAGAAGTTTGCTGTTCATATGTCATCAGCTTCAAGAGTTTAAAGGGTTTTTAGAACAGAACAGGAACATTAGGTCTTTACTCTGAAAGATAACTGCAGTGACTACAGAGAAAAACTGTAACAGAGCAAACATTTGATAGGCTGCATTAACCATACAGATATGAAAAGATTAGAAAAGCAGTTGATAACAAATATAGATTCAAAAGACATTTTTGAGTCAGAACTGACAAGAATTTAGTAACAAAATGTGATTCTGTAAGTGAAATACATGACTGTGAAGACAGTTTTCACTATGTCTAATTGTGTGAATGATATAACCATTAACAACAACATAAATGGAGTCCAGGAAATCCAGATTTTTACCCTGAAGGCAATGAAAGTTAACATTAAGAAAAGAAAGCTAACATACTAAAAGAAAACGAAGTTTAAAGGTGAAAAAAAAAAATAGGTTACTGTGAAACAAATGTGAGGACAAATATAAGTATAGAGATCAATGTAAGACTGAAAGAAACTTAAGACAACTTTTATATAATCTTTTCACTTTAAAGAGAAAGAAAAACAAGGCCAGCTGAGAAAGACACAGCTGAGACCAAAGCTTCCAATCTAGACCCAACATTCTCCATAAAAGAAGTAACAGTAAAATGGAGTTAAAAAAAAAAAAAGGAACAACTTGTGACAATCATTTTAAAAAGTAGACATGGTTGAGAAAGATAGGAGGGTGCTTGCCCTGCACACAGCTGACCTTGGCATTCCATATGGTCCCCAAGCACGCCAGGAGTGGAGCAGTTCCTGAAAGCAGCAGAAGAAGTAAACTCTAAGTAAGCATTGCCAGATGTGACCCCTTTACACCTCCCCCCAAATGGCAGGCACTGAGCAGAATCAAATGAACATATTGTGAAGATTATAAAAGGCTTAATAAAAGGTAAACCTTAGCTTGGTTGATGGAGAAAAAAATGATACTAAAATATAGCAGTAGTAAGTCTACGTACGGTCATACCACCCTGAATGTGCCCATTCTCATCTAAAATATAGCAATACTTGGATCAGATCTCAAAGGGCTCTGGCTCAAAAATTATAATTTAGGGGCTGGAGAGATAGCACAGTGCTAGAGCGTTAGCCTTGCATGTGGCTGACAAGGGACAGACCAGGTTCAATTCCCAGCATCCCATGTGGTCCCCCGATAATGCCAGGAGTGATTTCTGAGAACAGAGCCCCTAAGCACAGTAACCCCTGAGCAACCGGCGAGTGTGGCCCAAAAAAACGAAAATAAATAAATAAATTTTAAAAAGAAATTCTGGATCAGGAGGTAAGGCACTGGTCCCCAACCCCAGTTCAAATCCCCAGAACCATATATAGGCCGCAAGCACCATCAAGGATCACTCCAAGCAGAGCCAGCATCAAGAACCGCCCCTGAGCACTGCAGGTATAGCCCAAACGCCACATCACCAACATCCCCAAAATATAAGAAAAACTTTTTTCAACAAAAGATACCAATGCCCCTCAAGATCACCAGTTGTTGTCTGAAAAATTAAAACAAACAAACAAATAATAAAACTTAACTGGGGACTGGATGTTTGGACCTAAAGCAAAACTAGGATTTATAAAAGCAATTTTGGGGGCCGGAGTGACAGCACAGTGGAAGAGACAGCACAGTGGTAGAGTGTTTGCCTTGCCCAAGGCAGACCCAGGACAGACCTGAGTTCGATTCCCAGAATCCTATATGGTCCCCTGAGCCTGCCGGTAGCAATTTCTGAATACAGAGCTAGAAGTAACACCTGAGCTCCACCAAGTATGGTCCAACCCCACCCTCCCCAAGGCAATTCCCTAAACCTGTCCACTAAGATTTCTTTTCCAAAACTTATTTCAGTTAAACTAAAATCATGAAGTCATCAAAAAGATAATTTACAAGATGGTACAGATTTAGCAGCCTTTGGTGTTACCAATAAGACATTCTTTAGGGGCCAGATAAATAATACAGTGAGAATAAATAATACAGTAGTTCGAATACCGACATCCCATATGGTCCCTCGGGCCTGCCAGGAGCGATTTCTGAGTCTAGAGCCAGGAGTAAACCCTGAGCACTGCTGGGTGTGACCCAAAAACAAAACAAAAACAAAAACAAATAGTGAGAAAGGCAAGCACTACATAAAGGCAAACACTACATATGGTTTCCCAAACATAGATCCCCAAGCTAGGAAATATTCCTGAACACAGAGCCAGAAGTAAACCCTGAATATTGAGAGTGTGATGTGTGGTTAATAAATAAATAAAGAGGGGACATGGTGATAGCATACTGGGTAGGGTGCTTGCTTTACACACAGCTGACCCAGGTTTGATCCCCAGCATCCCATGTTCTCCTGAGCCTGCAAAGAGTAATTTCTAAAGGCAGAGCCAAGAGTAACCCTGGAATGTTGTTGGGGATAACGCAAAAACACTGGATGGATGGATGGATGGATGGATGGATGGATGGATGGATGGATGGATGGATGGATAAATGAATGGGTTGATGGGTAGGTGGATGGGGGATGGACTGATGGACGAATGAAGACATTCTTCAACAATATTGACACCTGAGACTGCCAACAATTTTTTCTTCAAAATGAATGGGAGCAAAAAAACCAATTTTCACCCCTTTTATTAATGTTATTTATTAATATTTAATTAGCAAATTCAAAGGTTTTGTATCTCATAGAAAAATCTGAAAAACAAAAACTAAAAATATTGTTTTGTATACATTGGTATCATTCTAAATTATTTAATGTCATGAATAAAAAAGCCTTGTATAGTAATGATTCCTTTTGAGGAAATCCTTATTATATGTCAGACCAGTTTTAAAAATATCTATCATCAGGGGCCGGGCGGTGGCGCTGAAGGTAAGGTGCCTGCCTTACCGCGCTAGCCTTGGATGGACCGCGGTTCGATCCCCGTGCCCCATATGGTCCCCCAGGCCAGCCAGGGGCGACTTCTGAGCGCATAGCCAGGAGTAACCCCTGAGCGTCACTGAGTGTGGCCCAAAAACCAAAAAAAAAAAAAAATCTATCATCAAATTTCCCAAAAAAACAAGCAAAATAAATTACAGTACTAATCTGTATACCCATCAAATAGATAGCTTCAATAATTGAAAGAAATGAACAGTTCTTTTCCACTGCTATTTCCTTGAAATAATAACTTTGAAACATATTTAGACATCATAAAGTTCTATTTGTAAGGCCAGAGTGATAGCATAATGAGTAGGGCATTTGCTTTGTACACAGCCAACCTGGTTTAATCCCCAGCATCCCATGTAGTCCCCAGAGCCTGCCAGAATCTATTTCTTTTTTTCTTTCTTTTAAACTTTATTTATTTATTGATTCATGATTGATTAATTTCTGGACCACACCCAGTGGAACTCTGGGGTCAATCCTGGCTCTGCACTCAGAAATCGCCCCTGGCAGGTTGGGGGAGCATATGATATGCCGGGAATCGAACTGGGTCCCTCCTGACTTGGCTGCAATGTAAGGCAAGCATCCTACTGCTGTGCTATCTCTCCAGCCCCCAGAAGCGATTTCTGAGTGCAGACCCAGAAGTAACCCCTGAGTGCTGCCTGATGTGGCCACCCAGAGTTTTTTATCTGTAAATACTATATTACTATAAAATAGGAAATTATTTAATTAAATGACAACAGTTCTTTAAAATAATTCTGGTAATGGACGATTTTGGCACTTGGGCAGAGATACTGTAGCTCTAAACACCAAAGTATAACTATCAACCATATAATACAAAATTATTGTACCTCTACAATAATATAATACTACTAATAGAATAAATAATTTAAATAATAATCATATGGGGCCCGGGAGATAGCATGGAGGTAAGGCGTTTGCCTTTCATGCAAAAAGGTCATCGGTTCGAATCCCGGTGCCCCATATGGTCCCCCGTGCCTGTCAGGAGCAATTTCTGAGCATGGAGCCAGGAGTAACCCCTGAGCACTGCCGGGTGTGACCCAAAAACCAAAAAAAAAAAATAATAATAATAATAATAATATAAAAATACTACTGAAAGCAGATTGGCCATACACCACCTCCAAATTTCATAAATTCAGCCCAGTAGGATCACAACAAATACAATGGGAAAGTTGAATAGAAGACTACCAAGCTCAATGAGTCTGAACAATGACACAGAAGGCTCAACTAGCATCCTTTGTGACTTTAGTAACACCATAATGAGACAGAACAACTATCAAAAATTGACTCCTACTGATCTAAGTTTTGATAATTCCATTTTCCTTTGTGCTAAAATAAACAACATAAAGTAAATTTGTTTGAACCTGAAGAAAAAATAAAGGCAGGTTTAGGATAGTGGATGGAAAACTGGGGACAATGGTGAGGGAAAGGTCACACTGGTGGTGGGATTTGTGTTGAAACATAGAATGCCTGAAACAATATATTATGAACTTGGTAAATTGCCGTGTTATAATAAAAAATCAGTAACTTAAATACTAATAATCAATAACATTCTCCCTATTAAAGTTCAAGATTCCCTTACAACATGAAAATCTAAAACAGCTTATCTTAATGCCTTCTTTCTTCAAAAACACTGTCTCTTTTCATGTCTACCTTCCCCTTTGGCTACACCAGAGATATTAAGGGCTCACCGTTGGCTGTGCTCAGAGATAACTCTCAGTAGGCGTGGGGGACCATATGGAGAACCAGTACTCAAACTAGGGTCAGCTGCATACAAAGGAAAGGGCCCTAACGCCTGTCTGTCTCTGTCTGTCTGTCTCTCTCACTCTCTCTAATATATCTCACTTTCACACGCCCCCTCCTTATTCTCTCTCTTTCTTTCTCTTTCTCTCTCTCTCTCTCTCACACACACACACACACACACACACACACACACACACACACACACACAAAGCACATTGCATGTGGCCCAAATATCAAAAAAGACACCGAATAAGAATAAATTATCCAATTTAAAGATAGCCAATATGATAGTGATGATGAAGGGGGGGGAAAAACTTCAGTTTACACATCTTGTACTGTTCAGGAAGAATAAATTAAACCCGTCTCTGCAATGTAAAAATCTAACATTGTACTTTCTAAAGAGTAAAGTGAAAGAACGTCCCACTTCTGGAATAACGGCATGAGAAACATTGCATATTCACTGGCAAAAATCCCAAGATTGTTAAAATAAAACATAATAAAAAAATGTTGAATAGGGGCCCGGGAGATAGCATGGAGGTAAGGCGTTTGCCTTTCATGCAAAAGGTCATCAGTTCGAATCCCGGTGCCCCATATGGTCCCCCGTGCCTGTCAGGAGCAATTTCTGAGCTTGGAGCCAGGAGTAACCTCTGAGCACTGCTGGGTGTGGCCCAAAAACCGAAAAAAAAAAAAATGTTGAATAAACTAAAAAATAAAGATAGCTAAAAACCTGAAAGAACACCTTACTCTTTAGTGATGTAAATGGCAAATAAGTATAAGGCAAAGATGTTCAACATCATGCATCATCAGAGGATCTCAAAGCAAAACACAGTCAAAAACTACTAGAACCTATTAACATGGCTAAAATCCCAAACACTGACAATAGTAAAAGCTGCCAAAAAGTGTGCAGTGAGTGTGAAATAGGGTACAGCCACTTTGGGAGACAGTCTGGTTAATACTCCAACTAAACCTGCTCTCCTCTGGTCTGCACTCGTGGGTGTGACTGAGTGAATTGAAAGTTTATGTCTCAACAACATTTTGCACACAAATGCTGACAACAGCTTTACTCCTAATTGCCAAAACTCAGAAGCAACCAAGATGCTAAGTGGAATAATAAACTGTGGTGCATCCAAAGTATTTACAGCTAAAAAGCAATAAAACTATGGTCAAACTTATCAAAGTGCTGGAAGTATCTTAAAAACTTCTAAGTAAAAGTCATTCTTGGGGCTAGAGTGATAGTACGGGGGTAGGACTTGCATGCTGCCAATCCGGGACAGACCCAGGTTTGATCCTTGGCATCCTTATGGTTCCCCAAGCCTGCCAGGAGTGGTTCCTGAACGCAGTGCCAGGAGTAACCCCTGAGCTCCACCAGGTGTGGCCCAAAAACAGTAATAACAACAAAAGAAAATCATTTGAAAAGGCTACAGACTACACAATTTCAGATATCACACAGTAGAAAGTGATAAAATTACACATTTTTAAAGGGCTTTTGGTTGCCAGGATCTCAAAAGGAGTGCCAGAGATGGACAGGCAAAGTCCAGCTATACAAATAGTACTCTATATACTATTTTAATAGTGGCTCCCTATCATTGCACACTGTCAGCCAAACATACAGCACTTCTGTGAGCAATGGTCTAGGGCCCTCTAAGTGAGGGCCCAGTGATGTGGCTCTCCACGAGCACATCTCAAAACATCAAGTGCAATCCCAGGAGAGCTGTTAGGATCCAGCAGGGATCATCAGTGAGCACCACAAGCATGTGTGTGACCCTGGGTTTTGCATAATAATGAAAAAGGGGGAAATAATAAGAAAAAAATGTGTCCTTATTTTTCCCTTTATTAAAAAAATACAAACGCCGGGTGGTGGCGCTGGAGGTAAGGTGCCTGCTTGCCTGCGCTAGCCTAGGACGGACCACGGTTTGATCCCCCGGTTCCCCATATGGTCCCCCAAGCCAGGAGCGACTTCTGAGCGCATAGCCAGGAGTAACCCCTGAGCGTTACTGGGTGTGGCCCAAAAACCAAAAAAAAAAAAATACAAACCTATGACGAAGAGAGCACAGCAATAGGGCATTTGCCTTGCAAGCAGCCGATCCAGGATGAACAGTGGTTCAAATCCTGGCATCCCATATGGTCCCCCCCACCCCCAAGCCTCCCAGGAGTGATTTCTGAGTGCAGAGACAGAAGAAACCCCTGAGTGCTGCCGAGTGTGACCCAAAAAAGCCAAAAAAAGAAAAAACAATCCTAGAAACTGTTGTTTGAGTCTTGAAGCTTTTCTATACAACAGGAAAATTCTGCCTGCATGATAGCCAGTTGTGTAAGCACATAAGGGCTTCAAGCCTTGGTCAACAAGGCAACTACAGAAATGCACAGGGGCCAGAGATAGTTCAGTGGTTAAGGTACTTGTCTTCCAGTGGCCAAACTAGGTTCGATTCTGAGTACCCCATATGGTACCCCAA
>PVKC010035093.1:0-13559 GCA_004027635.1 Crocidura indochinensis | reverse complement strand
GTTTTTGGGCCACACCCGGTGACGCTCAGGGGTTACTCCTGGCTATTTGCTCAGAAGTCGCTCCTGGCAGGCACGGGAGACCATATGGGGAACCGGGGGATCGTACCGCGGTCTGTCCTAGGTTAGGGCAGCACCTTACCTCCAGCGCCACCGCCCGGCCCCCTGGTTGAGCTTTCTATACTATTTTTTTTCATAAGAATGAAATCTATAGCCAGAAGGATAGCACAGCAGTAGGGAGTTTGCTTTGCAAGACGCTGATCCAGGATGGGATCCCATATGATCTCCTGTGCCTGACAGGAACAATTTCTGAGCCCAGAGCCAGGAGTAATCCCTGAGCGCTGCAGGGCATGACCCCTCGAAAAAAAAGAATGAAATCCAATTGTGCTTGCAATTGGTCATCATAGTGATAATTTAATTAAATATTTCATAAGTAACAAATACATAAACAGTATGATATGTATGATTTGTATGATTTACAAAAATGATATATACATAACAGTACCTGAAATATTCAAAACATTCATTAAAATATGTATATCAATTGAGAAATTACTAGACTTATTCATATGTATTATTTACAAATTCTAAACTTTATTTCAAAGCTGGGAACTTATAAACATAAGTTGTTATATATTAGTACCAGTTCAAATCTTTACTTATTTGAAATTTGGGTAATTTGGGCCACACTGGGTTGTGCTCAGGGTTTACTTCTGATCATCTCTGGGTTTATATATCTATCCTGATTTTGTTTAGGGATGGTATGTAGGTGTCAGGGATCATATTCTGATTGCCTAAGTGCCTTATCCACTGCACTATCACTCTTGTCTTCGAAAGTCCTAATTTTAATTATTCTAGAAATATGAAACATTTTAAAGACACTTTAAATTTATTTCTCATTACAATCATCAAAATATATTTTATTCTTTAATTTGAAAAAATGTTGCTCTCTTTCCAATAATTTCAACATGCATCACTATTCAAATAGTTTTTGAAAAAACAAAAGTTACACTTGGAATTTAAAAAAAAACAAATACTTCTTGTACTGATTATATATATTAAGTATTTTCAAAACTATAGATTTTCATTAAGAAGTAATAACTATGATATAGATAGTTCATAATACAGATTTATAAAACAATCACTTTAACTTTTAATTACTACTAATACTCATTACTATAGTCATTACTATTGCAGTGTTCCCTAGTGGAAAACATTTTTCTTTTTGAAGTTAAGATTTCTAAATCAGCGAAGCTCAAAACTGTAGGGAAGGAAGCAACATTTTCACAAGTGTATAATTAGATTTAATAATGAGAGGTTCCACCTCTACTCTTCTATCTTTAATCCTAGATTAACATATTATGCCTTTGAGAAAAATAATACCATTGGTCTTTGTTTCTAAATATATCATAAATATTCAAAGATCAATCTCCCAAAATGCCACGCTTTTATCATTTTACTAGTGCCATAACTTGATCTCTAAGAAAATCAGTTCCTTAAACTGCTTAGAAAGTTTATGGGCTTATGGTAGTACCAACAGTCTATATGCATTCTACATTACAGGTTCTTTTGTTAGGAAATGAATTCCTTAGATAAGAGAAAGATTCCTGATACTATGTCACCATACCTATATCACAGTAAGGATGCTTAGAGTAACTGTGAGTATGAAACAATGCATATACAAAATAGATGTGTCTTCTAAAAACTCTTCCCCGTCTTCAGTAGAAGGAGTACAATGCAATGAACCTGCCCTCAGATATCTAGATCATTTCTATTGGGAAGTAAAAGTCATTTTTTAATTTTGGCTCCAGAAAAAGATCTTAAAGACTCTAGTATAAACAGTTATAGGGGCTCTATCTGGCATGTTGCAAAATGTTTCCTCCCACTGCAGAATAGTTACAAGGAAATTTTCTAGAGGCAAATATCTTCAAGAACTTTATCCCCGGTGTTAGCCATACTCATACATACATCTCCACTCCTAATCCAGGAGTATATTTGAGATCTTTACATGTTGTGGAAGGTAATTGATTCTGGCTGAAACACTTGATTTCATTACTTTACCACTTGCAGACAACCTCCTCTCCAACTTTCCAGATGCCCGGATCCTTAAGATGGTAAACTCTTTTGTTTAGCATTCCTTGTAGTGAAGATAATATCCTTCCTTAGCTGCCATCATCTCTGAGGAGCGACATTCCTAGCTGCTGTGAACCATCAAAAGAGGGTTTATGACACACCACATCGGGTGAGAGAATGAGAAAAGAACTGGAAGACAAAAACAACAGTTCTTTCAGAAGTGAGGACATATTTCTGAGTAATAGTAAGCAAACAGAAATAGACCATGACCTTCTGTTTTGCAGCTACTTCCGATGAAGCCTCCGTAGCTTTGTATTAATGTCAGTCATAAAAAGGGGCCCGGAAGATAGCATGGAGTAAGGCGATTGCCTTTCATGCAGAAGGCCATCGGTTCGAATCCCGGTGCCCCATATGGTCCCCCGTGCCTGCCAGGAGCAATTTCTGAGCATGGAGCCAGGAGTAACCCCTGAGCACTGCCGGGTGTGACCCAAAAACCAAAAAAAAAAAAAAAAAAATAGATGGAAAAGCAAAACTGTAGTTGCCAGAGTTTCCATCCATGGATTGGAAAGTCTATTCTAGAAATTTATGTTTAGAAAATAGAGATTATCTAAATAATTGAGACAATCCAATCAGACAGATAGCAAAATGGGTATGAAACTTTTTCATAATATATGACCAATGCTAGTTTATTCTCTACACTGAATATGGTTCACTACTGGGAATGACTCCTGAGCACAGAGTTGGGAATGGTGAGTGCCATCTTGTGTCATCTCTTGCAAAAAAAAAAAAAACATATGAAAGACCTTGTTTATTTAAAATAAAAATGTAATTTCAATATCATTTGTTTTACTTTTTTGTGCATTTGAGTCTAAAATGCCTTTCTCTTGCTTTGCTGATAAATTACAACTTTGTTATTTACAAAAATATTGTTTATTATTGTCTTTCTACTAAAAATTAGTTAGGCTTCATGTCTAAGTAGTTCATTTTTCTCTTGAGTTGCAATTGAATTTTTTTTCTAATGACCAAAGTACCAACTAGGCTGTGTCCAGCTATGTTTGCTTGGCTTGGCACCCAAAGTTCTCTTTTAATTTTATCACAAATTTTCTTTGGAGATTTATCTTCAAATTATATTATAAATTATTGCTTCATTTTATACTTACTCCAGTTTATTCTTCATAAAATATTATGTTGCATTTCCAGTCTTTCTCTCATCTATTGTTTAGTTTATCTCTGCTATTTCCTGTTTTTTATTTTTTACTTTGCTCCTTGGAAAAGTGATTACAATATATCCTTTATATCATTGATTTAATTTGGTGCTCTATCTCTTCTCAGACTGCTGCTGCATTTTAATGTTCTTAAAATCCATTCTAATTTATAACTGTTCTATTTCCCCCCTCTTCTGTTATTTTTGATATTATTCCATTTTCTCTCTGAAAATCCCAAATGTTGTTTAATAGATGCCTCCTACTTCTAAAACTGGTCCCTACATTTTTTTTCTAGAATATGTATTACAACATTTTCATGTATAACTTCTGCTTGTAAGACTTGTAAATATTGTCCTCATTAATCCCACAGTTCAGTCATTGATAATAGATATTTTTAAGACATCTTTCCAAATCTAGTGTCTTATCTTTTTGGCGGGTGGGAGGTGTTTGGGGCACACTCAGCCTCGCTCAGGGTTATTCCTGGTTCTACGCCCAGAAATTGTTCCTGGAAGGCTCAGAGGGACCATATGGGACGCCGGGATTAGAACCACTGTCCTGGATCTGCTGTATGCAAGGGAAAAGCCCTACTGCAGTGCTATATCTTTGGTCCAGTGTCCTATCTTTAAGTTCAGCATTCCCCATCATATAGGGTGCATAAATATTTATGTGTCTAGTGTTCCTCTATGACAAATGTTTTCTCCACAGTAAATTTCAAGGGCAAATTTGCTGCCTTACCTCCCTGTCTATCAATTTCCAGAAAGGTTTCTATAATTGTCTTCAAAGATAGAAGTTTTAATATTCTTCATTTTGATAGCTGCCATTCTAAAAATAAAATGCACCTAAAATCTCTGTTTCCATCACTGTGTCTATCAGTCATTATCATTCTTCTCAACCTCTACAGTTTGCTTGTGGTTTTTATTCCACTTTAAGTTCAGCGTGCTATATTGTCAGTCATAAAATTCTTTTTATTATTTCTTTCTCACTTTCTCTCTTCCCTCAAAGAGGTATTTAAATAATCATTCTAGCTGACTCATATACAAGTAGAACATTCTCAACTACCAAGATAACAACTTTGTGAACATTTAAATATACTTCTGAATGTAGACATGCCTTTTGTTCAAGAAAAATTGCTGCATTATATGAAGCCAGTAGTAGGAGTGCTAGTTGTGTTTATACTCTATCTTAATCCATGTATTGGTTCAGCCCTCAGATTCTCTATATGTCAGAGCACAAAGCAAAGTCCTGCAGAAAACTAGAAAAAAAAAGGATATATAAGAAAAGAAGAACACCAAATAGTGTAAACTTGCGTATTACCTCTCTGACCCAAAGTGATACTGCTTTGGCACATGCTAGATGATTCAAATGTCTCAGGAGAATTATATAACCAAGTGACTTTTTTTAAAAAAAAGTCTTTGTAATGGAAGAAAAAGGTTAATTTACATGCTCTTTCCATTGAACAAAATTAAGGTGTGAGAAGGTGTTTTCTATTTTTCCTGTTGCATCATCTTGAAGTGTGTATTTCGTTTTAGTCCACAAATGATATGGAAGAAACTAATATCTTGAATGTAAGATGATATGTTTGGTTGCACTAAAGTGTCCAAGTGGTAGAGCCAAGGCAATCTTAGTTAGCGAACAGGGTTGATATGCCATAATTATCATGTGGTAACTATAGCAATGCAATACCAGTATTAAAAGTTCATCAAAATTGTTTTTACAATATTATCACTTTTAAGCATCTGAGCTTAGATTTTCTTTTTTAGTGAAGACATTTTCAGTGAAAGTTTGTATATACAGCTCATATGCACATGTGAAAAAAATTTTGATATCTTATCAATATTTTTCCAAACATAAATTTTACCTCCACAATTTGAAACATATCATATAGTAATCAAAGGAAAACTAGTTGTATTTAATTTTTGCTAAAAGTTAAGAAGGATTAATAGTCTTGGTATTTAATATCTGGCATCACTTTTTAATGTTTTTATTTTATTTTAAAGGAAGTAGCTGCATTTGGTCAGATATAAAAAACTAATAAAAAAGTCTGAAGACAAACTATTCAATTATTTCATAAAAATGATTGATAACTGTTCCAATTAACAATACTATAATATATAATCATAGTTTAAAAATTAAAAACTAGACAAACTAAAATATGCTCTTTACTTTAATATGTAATGGTAAATGCCACTATTACTTGGAGAAATATAAATTCAAAAAATATCATGATTTCCTCCTTGTTTTATGCCTATTATCTCATGCAAAAAGAATGTGCTGATCCACCAAGATATAGCAATTATTTTCTTATTTTTCTATTACTAGTAGAAAGTGAAATTTTTAATTTTATTTTTATCTTACAATCACATTTTCAGTTATTTGAAATTTTTTTAGTCTAAAAAATTAAAGGTTTATTTATTCAATATTCCAGTGAACCAAAATAAACCTTGATTTCTGTACTCATCTCCAAAACTCTTAAAACTGGCTCTATATATGAAACAGTAGAGGTTACTCTGAATGCTTAGAAATTTAAAAATATATTTCCTAACCAGTTTTAGCCTTTTTTTCATACTAAAGAAAGAGTAGAGAAAAATCACAATCAAGGGGGGGGGGGGCAAAAAGGGTGAATAGAGAAAGGAAAGAAGAATTCGCACTGTACACTAAATTTATCTGTCAGGTTTTAGAAAACATCTTGAAAAAATAAAGTATCAGATCCAGAGCATCATTATCTACCTCAAGGACAAAGAAGCAGTTTATTGCTTTGATTTCTATTTTAAAAGTTTAAGATTTCACAATACATTTTATCAAATAGTAATTTGTACTTTAATGTTCAAAAAATTAAATAATATGAATATCCTAAGATCTTAAAGAATTTGTATTTTTATTATGAAATATTGATATTTTTACCTAAAATATATAGTGTCAGTAAGCAATATAACATCACTTTCTACTTTAAAATATATATAAGAAAGTTCTGTACATTTTTCCCTGAATCTGAGTAAAATGTGACCTTTACTGAAAGCTGGCATTATGTACAGATATTTTGATATCTCAATTGCACAAAAACATTCCCTAACAAATTGAAAGCAGTGACCTGTCTCTAGTCTAATATCTAACATATATGGTAGAATTTTACATGCAAAGGGAGATGGTGGAGGAAGGGTCATCAAATAATGTTAAAATATTTTTTTAAAAAAAATAATCATTGCAAGGTGAATAAACCATTTTTATTCTGTAATGAAAACTTTTAATAGACAAGATAAAAATAATGAATAACTTAATGCTTTTTAAATTTGAGCTTTTCTTTAAAAATGTGCTTTAGTTGCACTTCATTTCACACACCTCAGTAGTCATAAATTTCCTATGTAGCAATATTTGCCTCCTAGCATTGGCTTTTAGGAAACCTACCAGGACAACTCAATGAAATATGTATATTCCTACAGAAAAAGCTTTCTTTTAAAAAGCAAATCACTTGTTTCATTGATTTAAAAAAAATCTAACAGGATTTTCCAGTTTTTATTATTTCTGAGGTAGAAAGAGGTGTTCAGTTACTCGACAGCTACACCTTATCTCAAGTTGCAATTCTCTCAGGCAGTGCAGGAGTTTTGTGTCCTTTCACCGTACAGCTCACTTGGAGACAAAAGCAAAACGAATTTGTTTCACTTGAACTATTCCCTTTTAACATATGCTTTCCAGCTGACTAAAGTTATCTTTAAAATTGTAACAGTCAAAGGGCATCAGCCCTAACCATTGAAATTGTTGCAAGGGATTTTTTTTTTATTTTAGAGTTATAATGTTCAATAAAGAAATGATATAATTTGCTCATTAATGTTCAGGTATTCATTATATACTCGGTCCATATATAGACCTGCAATTACCTACAAATTAACTGTATTAAAAGATACCTAATTTTGAAATATCATATTCAAAACTACCTCATAAAATATGGCCACTAGAGAAAAAAAGAATTCTTATGTTGCTATTCTAAATAAGAATATCTCATTGGCCTTGCTGTTAAAAGAACAATAGAAGACTAATTAGCTCAACTATGTATTAGTCCCAGTGAGAGAACCCCAAAGCCCACAGTAATTTTGACACAGATGTATGCCACATGATACCTTTATTATATGCTAATGATATTTGACCAAGAAACAATCAAAACTTTTTAAAAAATCAATTAGAACCATTTTATTATAATAAAAAGAAAAGATTTATGTTCATTTTACTCACTAGAAGTTCTTCTAACACTTTTTATTAATTCAATTATGTTCCATGCTTTTCTGATGAACCAATCTAACATATGTTATGGAAAATAAAATTTAATATCTCTAAATGATGCACTATATTTAGAAACATACAGGATTGTATACAGTAAGCTAACAAAAATTAACTTTTTTTTTCTTTGCCTGATAATTGCTATTTTTGATAAATAAAGCTAAAGCATACCTCTGTTTCTTTCTGGAAAAAAATAAACAGTGGTAAAAATTTACTTAACTCGGGCCCGGGAGATAGCATGGAGGTAAGGCGTTTGCCTTTCATGCAAAAGGCCATCGGTTCGAATCCCGGTGCCCCATATGGTCCCCCGTGCCTGCCAGGAGCAATTTCTGAGCATGGAGCCAGGAGTAACCCCTGAGCACTTCCGAGTGTGACCCAAAAACCAAAAAAAAAAGTTTACTTAACTCATTATTTGTTGGAAGTGGGCATGACTGGTTTTAGTCAACATTAGGACTTTAACTAGGAAATTTTAATATATAACCCTTGGTTCACAAGTCTTAGTAATTAAATAATATCCTTTGATACTCTCTATCTTGTTATTTCATTCAGCTAAATTTCTGTAAGATCAATGTTATTTCAAGTTTGTTTCCCACTAACTTTTGATTTACCACATCAAATGTTATTTAGTGTTTGTTTATCTCTAAAGTTTGATTTACCCATTCAGCATAATATACATCATTTGCAAATATGCTTATTATTAAATAAATGAACAACTAAATGCTAAAATTCTATATATGAGAAACTACAAAGAGCCATCATTTTCTATTTCAGACATTTTCTTTGAGTATTAGATACTTTAACAATTAAGCAAAAGCAAAAAGCATGCAATGATTTTGATGGAAATTGAGGATAAGAATAATTATTGTAAACCATTGTCAGTCTTGTTTTTCCTTCAAAAATCACACCGAAAAAAAGTTTTAAAAAATGTTCATGACTCCCTCTCATAGCATTTCTGTCAATTGATGTGGAATTTAATGTAGGCATTGGGTCAAAATCTTTCAAAATCTTCACAGGCAGTTCTATTGTGCAACCAAGATTAAAAAACATTAAAACTTATGATGTTGATGATTATGATAAAACATCCACCATCTGTTTCCTAGCTTCACTTCTCTGTAACAACTTCCCATAGTACCATCTCTCCAGGTACAATTTTTTTAATATTTTAATAGTAGTTATAGATTCATTATGATTTTATCAATTTAATTCTATTTTATTTAAATAAGATTGGCTTACATGACTGCATTTTTTATAGGTATGCTATTTTATAATTAAGAATATGTAACTACTTTATGCCACAAGAAGCTTACATTAATTTCTCCATCACAGTCCTCAACGTTTTATATTCTCTTTCATTCTCATCCTTCTTCCTTTCTGGAACTTCAGTTCTAACATCTTAGATTACGATTTATTTTCATTTAATTTATATGTTTCTTAAGTTCACTTCTCTACAGCTCATGTACAAGTGAAATTATCTGGTAGTACTTGTCTCTTTCTTACATTTCTCTTACAATGAATCCCTCCAATTGTATCTATGTTGTACAAAAGGCAAGATTTAATTTCTTTATGGAAACACTGGTATTCCACTGAATATTTAAGTAATTTCCATATTCACTATTATAAATAATGCTGAATGAACATAGATCTACATATTTCTTTTCAAATCATTGTTCTTGTATTGTTTAGATAAGAAGAAAGGAATTGCTCAATCATATGACAGAACCATTTTTGGAAGTGAGCCACACCTGGTGACACTCAGGGGTTAGTTACTCCTGGCTATGCACACAGAAGTCACTCCTGGCTTGGGGGACCATATGGGAATCAGGGGAATCAAACCATGGTTCGTGCCAGGTCAGCCTCGTGCAAAGTAAATGCCCTACTACTGTGCCATAGCTCCAGCAATGGCGAAATCATTTTTAAATTTTAGAGAAGCTGCAAACTATTTTCTCTAGAGGCTAAAACACAATAGGTTCCTTTTTTTCCCTGAACATCCTTTCCAGTCCTAATTCTTGCAGGCCTTTTTGATATGGAGCATAATCACAGGACTGAGGTGGTACCTCATTGTAGTTTTGATTTACATTCTCCTAAGAATAGGTAATAATGAGCTTTATAAAAAATTTACTTTTATGCCTGTTAACCAATTACAGTTATTATTTTAGTATAATATCTTCATTTCTTATTATAGCTTGGTGGAGTTCTTTATTTTCTTATCACTTAGTTTTGTGATTTTCTTATATATATTTTACTTTTTTAATATAATTTTTATTTTAATTATAGTGGCTTACATATCATTAACAATAATATTTTAGGTACTTATTAACATAAAATCAGGGGAATTCCCATCACCGAATTGACCTCCCTCCACCTCCATTCCCATCCTACCTCCCATATCCTCTTCACTCACCCTGGGACTGCTAAAATAAGTGGTCCCCTCTGTGCCTACCTTACTATTTAGTGGTCTTACACCTATTTGGTCTTGGTACCGCCCTTATTTCCCACTCTAATTGGTAGGTGGGACTAGATAGTACAAGTTATATGGTTTTGTTTGAAGAAGAGAAAGTAATAAACTGGGGAAAAATCAAATGGGCAAAGTCTTTCTAGAGGCTCTCATCCTAGGTTTGAGAGACGAAGGGGAAAAAGGAGGTGAAACACCTCAACAGTTTAATTTTGAATACTTGACCTGAAGTAAAGCAGGCTTTAGGATGGACTTGGATGGAGATGAAGGCCTTGCTCTGCCATTCCAGGCCACGTGACTCTAACCCCCACTAACCTGCAGGTCTGGAGGTTCATGAGAGCTGCAGGTAGAAATCTCACTGGATGGCAGGCTTCATGAGAGATAACATCTTTATTCAGCCCTAGTCATAAGATGTGGCTGCTACCATTTAAGCTAGTCCTGCATCTTCTTTCATCCATGTCACCTCTGACCTACATGCTGGCAAGGATCCAAAAAACAAAAGAGAGACCCAAGGCCAAAGACCTCAATCATATATACCCTTTCAACACCCCTACCAGGAAATGGGTAGGGTCTTGCAAGTAAACGTAATATCTGGTTCCCAAAGCCCCGCCCAGGAATGGGCAGGGCTCAGGTAGTTACCTGTACCCAGTGGTGGAGCTACATCTCCCCCTTCCCTGAGAAGTAAAAGAAGCTTTTAATGTTTCCAATGCAACAATGTAACAAAGTGAAAATTAATATACCAGCCCTTTTCAAAACCATAACATTTCTGCAAAATATACCATATACCTGTAAAAAATTCTTAATGCTTTTAACCAAGCACTATTCTGGAACTTCCATGTTCCTATACCTTTAAACTATATTGGAGGAACTTTTTGTTCCTATTAACCTTCACTATACACAAGAACTACAGCATAAATGCATAACATACATTTTAAAAAACAGTCTTAGTAAATTAAAATACACACAGTAAAACATTTTGCAATTGAAAATATTAACTATGAATGCCTGCCTAGTGGGGCTGACTGCAAAACACTGTGAGTCCTGTCTTTGTGTTTATTTGTCCTCTCCTGTCGTCTAGACCTCGTGGGAGTGGGCTGAAAAGAGGCTGCAGAGAGCATGGCCACTCCGCTTCACTACATGGTTGTGCGCTCTTTCTAAGGAAAGAATATCATCACAACAAGAAGAGAAAAAAATCACACTAGGGTCTGTGCTGGATTGCTGAAACCCAGCATTTCTCTCTGGACAGTCTTCTCTGCTGTGTGCCTAGGCCCAAGATTTGATCCTTTGAGAGGCCTCATCCTCGGAGGACTCCACTCCCTTGTAGGCAAATCGACACACCTGGAAAGGGCGGAACCAGAGGAGTGTGGCTGTGCACATCATTTAGCCAATGAATACCACCACAACACATAGAAAAACACAAAATACTAGTATGAAAATGGGGAAACAACTCAGGCCAGCGTCAGACATGGAGAACGAAGATGACAATTCTGATGAACAGATAATGACCAACGAACTAATCAATCTCTCAGATAAGGACTTTAGAAAAGCAATATGGAAGATGCTGAAAGAACCCAAAGAAACCATGAACCAAATTGAACAGAACACTAATAGGAACCAAGAAAATATGATGACAGAAATCACAAAACTCCAAACTGAAATAACATGTCAACTAACAGGCCTCAAACACTCAGTAAATGAATTGAATGGTAAAATGGATGATCTCAACACCAGGGTAGAAGAAACTGAGAATGGACTTGGTGCTGTGGAAGATGAGATAAAAAACAACTCAATACAGCGGTACAGATTGGAAAAAAAACTTAAAACAAATAAACAGACAATGGAAAAAATAGTCAAAGAATGGAAACAGATGAAAATAGAAGTCTATGATAAGATCAACAGAAAAAACTTAAGAATCATTGGAGTCCCAGAGACACAGGAAGAAAATTTCCAGGAAGAATCAACGGTCAAGAACATCATTAAAGAGAAACTTCCAGAACTAAAGAATATATGTGATCAAATCTTGCATGCCCAAAGAGTACCAACCAAAAGAAACCCCAGAAAAATACCCCAAGACACATCCTAGTGACAATGACGAATCCCACAGATAGAGACATAATTCTGCAAACAGCAAGATCAAAAAGGAAATTACATTCAAGGGAGCATCCTTGAGAGTTACAGCAGACCTGTCACCAGAAATACTCAAGGCCAGAAAGCAGTGGTGGGATATTGTGACAAGACTGAATGAAATGAATGCTTCACCTAGAATACTCTACCCAGCAAAACTCACTTTCCGGTTTGACAGAAGAATACATGGTTTCACAGACAAAAAACAGCTCAGTAACTTTACAGACTCAAACCCACACTTAAGAGAAAAACTGAAAGACCTAATTTAAGACAAGACTAACCAAAAGACACACCAAATTTCAATATAAAGATGGCATCAAATCCCAGGACAATTCTTTTTCTCAATGTCAATGGACTAAATGCTCCAGTTAAGAGACACAGAGTGGCTAAATGGATCAAAATACTCAATCCAACTTTCTGTTGTCTAAAAGAAACACAACTGAATAGTCAGAACAAATATAGACTCAAAATAAAAGGCTGGAGGAAAATTATCCAAGCAAACAACACCCATAAAAAAGCTGGAGTGGCAATACTAATATCAGATAATGCAAACTTTATACTCAGGAAGGTAGTAGTAAGGGACAAAGATGGACATTATATATTAATCAAGGGGTATGTAGAGCAGGAAGAAATCACGCTCCTAAACATATATGCACCGAATGAGGGTCCAGCAAAATATTTAATACAATTGTTGACAAAGCTGAAAAATAACATCAAAAAAACGCAATAATTGTGGGGGACCTCAACACAGCTTTGTCAACAATGGATAGGTCAACCAGACTGAAACCCAACAAGAATATACTGGACCTGAGGAGAGAAATGGAAGAAAGAGGCCTAGTGGATATATATAGGATGCTCTATCCCCAGAAACCTGGATACACATTCTTCTCCAATGTACATGGGACATTCTCCAGGATAGACTACATGTTGGCACATATCTTCATAATATTAAGAGGATAGAAATTTTGCAGGCTACCTTTGCAAACCTCAAGGCTCTGAAATTATTTGTGAATTCCAAAGGAACAAAGGAAAAACTGTAACATCTGGAAGTTAAACAGCCTCATACTGAATAACCAGTGGGTCCGAGATGACATCAAAAAGGAAATCAAAAGATTCCTGGAAACAAATGATAATGAAAACACAAACTATCAGAACTTATGGGACACAGCAAAAGCAGTAATGAGAGAAAAATTTAGTGCCTTACACGCACACATCAGGAAGGAAGAAGGGGCTTACCTGAGTAGCATAATGACGCAGCTTATAGTACTAGAAAGTGCTCAACAAAAGGACCCAAAAATAGGGAGGCAGAAGGAAATAACAAAGCTGAGAGCAGAAATCAATGAAGTGGAAACCCAAAAAACAATCCGAACGATCAACAAAAGCAGAAGTTGGTTCTTTGAAAAAATAAACAAGATTGATAGACCACTGGCAAAACTAAC
>PVKC010035092.1:0-13565 GCA_004027635.1 Crocidura indochinensis | reverse complement strand
ATCCTAGGCAGCGCAGGGAAGGCAGGCACCTTACCTCCAGCGCCACCGCCTGGCCCCAAAACCATTTATTAAAATAACACCATATAGGGGCCTTGTCTGCGCTAGCCTAGGACGGACCGCGGTTCGATTCCCCGTATCCCATATTGTCCCCCAAGCCAGGAGCAACTTCTGAGCGCATAGCCAGGAGTAACCCCTGAGTGTCACTGGGTGTGATCCAAAAACCAAAAACCAAAACAAAACAAAAACAAAAAAACATCATATACTTAAAATATGTTTGCCAATATTTGTCACTGGTTTTTATCTTCATCTTGACTTGTTTAACCCTTGAAAGGTTTATTGACCAACTTTCCCCCAAAAGTAAATGATTTTCAATGCTATAAGAAAAATGAGGGAGCCGGGAGGTGGCGCACGAGGTAAGGTGCCTGATGCCTTGCCTAGGACGGACCACAGTTCGATCCCCCGGTTCCCGTATAGTCCCCTGTGCCTGCCAGGAGCGACTTCTGAGCGCATAGCCAGGAGTAACCCCTGAGCATCACTGGGTGTGGCCCCAAAACCAAAAAAAACAAAAAAATTTAAAAGAAAAATGAAAAAGTGTTCATTAGGTGTTTAGAAAATTCCAGCATATTAGAAGATCTTCCAGTGCTCTTGTCTATTAATAAGGATAAATTATTTCATATGTTCATTATGCCGAGTGCTACATGAGAGTTAGGGGGTGAGGATTTGAATCAATGCCTATGGCTCTGAGTTTGTGTAAACTTGGACAGTTCTTGTGAATTTGTGATCACATATGCCTGTAGCCATTACAGTATCAAGCCTAACAAGCCAGGGGCACTTTTTTTTTACAATATCCAAAGAGCTGGACAGGGGTTGGAGTGATAGTGCGGCAGGGAAGGTATTTGCCTTGTTCATGGTCAAATCAGGTTTTATCCTTGCCACCACAAAGGGTCCCCTGAACTAGCTGTAAATCCTGAGCGCCATGCTGAATGTGGCCCTAAAGCTAAATTTAAAAAAAAAAAAGAGTCCTGGATAAGACCAAAGATAGTTGTGAGACAGATTTAAATTTTTTATATAAAAGTCACTGTGAAATTATAGTTATTCATAATTGGGTTTCAGGCATACAGTGTTTCTTTTTTTTTTTTTTGGTTTTTGGGTCACATCCGGCAGTGCTCAGGGGTTACTCCTGGCTCCATGCTCAGAAATTGCTCCTGACTGGCACGGGGGACCATATGGGGCACCGGGATTTGAACCGATAACCTTTTGCATGAAAGGTAAACGCCTTACCTCCATGCTATCTCCCGGGCCCCGCATACAGTGTTTCAATATCAAACACTTCACCAGTCTCCACTTCCCTCATCAACATTCCCCCCATTTACCTCCCACCAGTATGCTTCTACAAGAACTTTACATATAAAGATGTAAATATTATGTATATTAATTTATACTACATATATAATTTTATAAATATACACATTTGCTGACACAGTCTGCTGACAAGGGTGAACTCCACTCATCCAAGTCTATCTGGGACAAAGGACATCCCCCACAGCTGAGACACATTATTTCATTCTAACAATGCTTATCTAGGACAATAGGAACTGGGATTCATGTAGGGTGGCAGGGCCCAGAACACCAGGGATGGGCAGCTAGGGAATTGAGGTCAGGGAGAAGTTAAACATAAACACTATGGCTTAGGGAATGTTTGGGAGCAGCACAATGGGTCATAAAAGTGACCTTATTTCTCAACCAGAGCTATCTGTGTGAAGGAGGAGGGATGGCTCAGAGTCAAGCTTATGAGCAGCCTCTGATTATGCGGGGAGGCTGGCCCTCTTTGTGCTCTTCTTTCCTATCTCTGGAGTGGTGTCAAAATACCTCAGTCTCAAGGAGAATCCCCAGAGCTGTTCTAGGGGGTTGGAGGGGTGAGGGGCCAGAACATTATATGGAGGCTTTATCTGCCAGGTGATTCAGGAACAGCATCATGGTGGGGGGGGGGGAATCCAATATATATGAATTTTCTCACTGGCTTATAGACTGTTGCTAAGAGGGTTTTATACTTCACTACTTTCTGTACCATGAGGCAGATTTCTTTAGTCTTTGAGATCAGGCTTCATATGCTCCCTAGGAGCCTAAGCACCTGTCTTGGAAGAACCCAATGGATACTTAGTGTGGATGGCTCAACCACAAGCCTGGGAGTCCCCAATGCCCAGCTGCTCTGCTCTTTACGAACTAAAAATGAGCTGGCATATATGGTCCACTTACCAGCCAACAAGGGCAGTACATAGGAAGTGTTGACTTAGTGTAGCACCAGACAACGCTGACTCTCTCTACTGTTGGCCTCAGTGGGTGGCGCTAGTTCCTCAAGAGCAGACTCAGATCTGAGTGCCAGCAGCTCCACAGTGCTCATGCTGGCTCCACTTCAATATTCAGTGTTTAGTCACTTTGTGAAAACAGAGTTGAGTATCTGGAGGAGTCAGGGAGAGGTCCCTGGTTCCTAGTGACTTAGAAGCTGTGACTAGAGTCTATCCCCAGGCCTGTTAGGGATCCACAGTGAGCCACACCCCTCCATTTTCCCCCCAACCCTTTCCTCCACTACCACTTATTAGTTGATGTTTGGGTTCCTCTTCTAGGGAGAGGAAACCGAGATTGAGTGATGCATTTTCCTGCTGAAACCCAAGCAGTTGTCTGTATTTTATTTCATTTGGGGTGTGGATGTTGTCAGGGAAGTTCTGGATGTACTCATTGTCTTTAATGACCTTCATAGATAACTGTACCTCTGCCTTGTCATGTAGATACCCTTCTAGAGTTAACTGGAAAATGACTTCTGGTGGTCAAGATTCCACTGAGGATAACTGTCTTCAGATCCATCCATGGGTAAGCAAAGTCCATGGCTTCATTTTTCCTAATAGCTGCTTAATATTCCATTGTGTAGATGTACTAGCACTTATTTATCCACTCATCTATTCTAGGGCACTTGAATTGTTTCCAGATTCTGGCTATCTTAAATAGTGTTGTAATGCACATTGGAGTACAGAAGGCTATTCTGGGCTGCTAGGGTATATTCCTACAAGTGTCTTATAGATCATATGGAGTCTCAATTTCTAGTTTCTTGAAAAATATTCATAATGTTTTCAAAAAGGCTGGACAAGTCTACACTCCCACAAGTGTAGTGGTGTGAGATGATATCTCATTGTTTTCTTGATTTGTATCTCTCTGATGCGAAGCACTTATATGTGCTTTTTTTTTGCTATTTGTATTTCTTCTTTGAGGACATTTCTATTCATCTCTTCTCCCATTTCTTAATGAGGTTAAATTTTTTTTCTTGTTAAGTTCTTCTAGTGCTTTAGATACGTAGAAATCTTAATAGATATCTTATCTATACCCTTTATAATATTGAAATGAGTCAGAGGAAGGATAGACAGAGATTATCTCATTAATTTGTGTACCATTAAAAAAAAGACAGTATGATAATAGTATCCAGAGACAATAGAGACAAGGGACAGAAGGAACAGTTCATGGTAGAAAGCTTGACACAAAGAGTGGCAAATGCAGTCAGGGCAGAGAAGGGTCCACTATGATAATGAGAATTGGAATTGATCACTCTGGACAAGAACTGGGTGTCAAATAGAGGGAAAGTGATATGATACCCCTTTAGTAACAATGTTGAAAATCACAGTGTCTAAAAGGAAAGAGAGAGGGAGGGAGGGAGGGAGGGAGAGACACAGAATAAAAATGACTGCCATAGAAGCAGGCTGAGTAGAGGGTGGTGGGGAGGGCAGAAGGAAAACTGGGGATACTGGTGGAGGGAATTTTGCACTGATGAAGCATGTTGGACATTTTATGACTGAAAATCAATCATGAACAACTTGTAACAGTGGGGAAAAGACTGTTATAAGCAATCTTGTAAACCATGGTGTTTAAATAAATTAATTTTAAAAATCTAAAAAAATTTAAAAAAATACTCCACTTAGGGTAGATAAATAAACCTCAACTGGGTTAGTTCTTGGGTCTTGGTGGGTCCTTCTTTGTGTCTTTCCTATCACATGCTGTGGATAAAGTTCTAGGTGAACCTTATTTTTGCCTCTCCTCATTTCAGGGTGGAGATCTTGTCCCTGTGGCTCTTCTTTCAGAAACCTGTCCGCATTTTTCCAGAGAACTGAACAGTTGATGTGTTTGTGACAGGAGCTGAGCTCAGACTCTCCAGACAACATCTCTAGCCCCTGTGTATGCTTGTTTAGAGTCATGTATTTAGCAAGTTAGATGGCTATTTTAATGCCACTGTCCCCTAACTTTTTGTTTTTAATTAGAATAAATGTAATTTATACATTTCCATTTCAATTATAGATTACTCTGAGTTTGACTGACCAATGGGTTTTAACCTATTTTAACAGGTTTGCTGATGAAAGGTCTTTCATTTAAACTTGAAGAAATACTTGGTCCCATCCTTCATTTTGATCTTTAAACAATGAAACCTCTCCCCTTATTCCTGTTCCTCAGTAATCCCTATTTTACATATGAGGCTGGCCTGCCAGGCAGGACCTTCTTTGAGATGTTAAAATTAGCTTTCTCCTTTGAAACTCAATACTCTTACTCAATATAGTCCTTTTCAACAGAGCTGAGTATCCCCCTAGCCAGGTGAATTGTTATGTCTATCAAACAGGGCTACTGCTAATGTTTCAGTGTACCAGAAAGTATTTTTTTTTGTCAATCTGAATATTCTTCTTATACCTGTGACTGGCATTTACCCCTTATAAGACCCCTATTTTGGAGACTAAATTTAGAACATGCTGTTTCTCTACATACATTGTGTGACCTCAGCTGATCCGATGGCAGTGGTTTATCAGAACTTATTAACATTGTGTGGCCTCATTTTCTTCATATTTCGCCATTCATGCAATCCACTCTCCTCAAGAGAATTCAAAGAAGTATCTAATGCAACCAGACCCCAAAAGTTAGTATGCAGCACAATGTATTATCTGATCTGATCAATTTCTTTTGTGATATTTTTACTCAGGTCACAAGTTAATGTTCCTTCAAAAGAACAAATTATTATCAGAGGAAATAGGTAAGCAGCTACCTTGATGCCTTTGAAATTCTTACATGTTTCATGAACTGAAAGTGATATCAGAGCATCAAAATCTGTAAATTCATTCTATCCTTATACATGTACCACTGGGAGTAACCCTGGTGGTCCAAGGAATCCTCACTACTCATTCTTCCCCATTGTTAATCTGTTTTTTAAGTAATCTAATACTGGGACAGAATCCTTGTTGTGTTTATTTTTTATCATTTTTATTGGGTGAAAATAAACATCATAAAAACGTGAGTTCTGTGTGATTTAATATTTTAGTTAAATCATTATGATTTACAAAGTTATTAAGAGCTGGGTTTTAGACATTTGAGGTTTCAACACCAATTCCACCAAGAGTGCAAAAGCCTCTTCACCAATGTTCCCAGAGTCTGTCCCATTCCACCCCCATCCCATCCCAGCCTGCCAGCATAAAACGGCTATTATTAAGTTTGGTTGTAAAGTTTGGGTCTCACGATTTCATTATTCATTGACTCTGTGGCTTGAATATTTAAATCAGTCCTTTCTTAAGCCCACCTGAGTCTTCTTTGGCCCTATCCCCCATGATTTCACCTTTGTCTTTCTCCTCCTCCACTCAATTTCTTTCCTTCTCCTCACTATATTCTGGGACCAAGAGTGTTCTCTGTGTGTTTTTTAATTTCTATATGAAGATTTCAGAACAATTTTACTTCTACTTGTATTTTTATTTTGGGGCAGGGGTGGTTCATATCCAGTAGTGTTCAGAGCTTACTTCTTGGCTTTGCACTCAGAGATCATTTCTGGTAGCATTCAGGGGACTATATGGGGTGCTGGTGTTGAACCTGGGTTGACTGCATGAAAGACCAATGCTCTATCTATTGGATAATTATAAACTATTTGTATTTCCAATGTAGTCATACTGCATATAACTTTTTCTAGCACATATATTTAAATTTCTATTTCTATCATACATATTTAAATTAGTGATAATTAAAGGGTTGCCTCGTTTTACCAATAGATTTTATAGAACCTTACTGGAATAATACATGGTTATGGTTTTTTCAGCCATTAGTCATTGGTCAGATACCAAATAAAATGTTTATTGTTATTTTAATTAATTCATTCATTCATTAATTTTTGGTTTTGGGTCACAACTGGTGGTGCTCAGGGGTTCTTCTGGTTCTGCATTCAGAAATTATTCCTGACAGGTTCAGGGGATCATATGGGATGCTGAGGATTGAACTCAGGTTGGCTGCATGCAAAGCAAATGTCCTATCCACTGTTTATTTTAAATCCAGCCCCTGTTTGTTTTGTTTAGTTTTGTTTCTTAGTTTTTGAGTCACATCCAGTGGTGCTCAGGGGTTACTCCTGGCTCTATGCTCAGAAATAGCTCATAGCACGTTCAGGGGACTATATGGGATGTCAGGAATCAAACCTGAATCTGTCTTGGGTCAGAAGCATGCAAGGCAAATGCCCTACCACTATGCTATCTCTCCAGATCTCTATTGTTCTTTTATAAAGCAGTAAGCATATAAAGCAAGCCTGGCTAGGAAAATGCTTATTGTTGGAAGGGTTCTTCTCATCTGGATCGATGATGAGAAAAAATGTCCGAGGACTTTAAGGGACATATTCCAGATGTCAATCTGAGGTCCAGATGAGTAATTTCATAGGACAAATAAGACTCTGAGAGCATTGGTCTGTTTGGTGGCCTTTTGGTGACAGCATACATTGATGTCTTACCTTAGAGAGCCATATATATCTTTAGACATGACTTAGCAGCTAAGACTAACTTTATGTTGAACAGAGTTGTAGCAACTTAAATAGAGTAACTATGGGACCGGTGAGATAGCATGGAGGTAAGGCCTTCTGCCTTCCATTCAGAAGGACGGTGGTTTGAATCCTGGCATCCCATATGATCCCCCGTGCCTGCCAGGGGTGATTTCTGAGTGTAGAGCCAGGACTAACCCCTGAGCATTGCCAGCTGTGACCCCCAACCAAAAAAAAAAAAATAGAGTAACTATGTTCTTGAGTGAAGTGCATTGAAAAAGACTGAAACATTGGGGCTGGAGAGATAGCATAGAAGTAAGGTGTTTGTCTTTCATGCTGAAGGACGGTGGCTCGGTGGTTCGAATCCCGGCATCCCATTTGGTCCCCTGAGCATGCCAGTAATAATTTCTGAACGCAGAGCCAGTAGTAACCCCCAAGTGATGCCAAGTGTGACACCCCCCCCTTCAAAAAAGAAGACAATTAATGGGAACAAACATTGACTCATTCAGGTTAGACTAACGGGAAATACTGAATGATAATGACAATGGAGTCTAGTTTACTTCTGTTATTTTTATGACTGAACATGTTCTGAAAATATGTCTTTGTTTTATTTTTTAATGTCTTTTGCTGAGATAGAAAGACAGAAAGCAGATCTCCCTCCACTAGGTAAGTAATATCACAAAGCTTCTTTAAACTCCTATGATGTATACCTCAGTCCTGAGGTCACTATGCTCATGGCAAAGGACCATTCCAAATATGTTCATGTGAGTCCCTCATTGAGAGCCTAGACAAGCTCACATACATTATTGACTCCTTACTATTTCTTATTCTCATTTTAATTTGTTTTCTACCTGGATGAAATGTTGAATTTTAGAGATTTAGGCACATTTATGTATTGCTTCCCAAAATTTCAGTGAAATCTCAATATGCCAAGATAGTCTCAGATTTTAATTTCGTTTAGTTATTGGATTGCAGTATAGAGTCCATGATTCAGAAGATCTTTGTGTCCTTGCTATGTGATATTTTTGTTCCTGCCCTAATCTCTAAGAATGGATAGTTGTTTCTCAGTCTGAACCATGAGAAGTTGTTTACAAAAGTGTTAGAGCAGTCTTAGACCATTAGATTTTTATGTGATCTAAACAGCATTATTTCTTTAGAAGGAAAAATAATCTGCTTTCTAGTAATGTATGATCTATAAAGGATGTTATGTAAAGGTATCAAATGGAGAAACAGGGAAATATATACACCATGTTTGTTTCTTATTAAAATTTGAAATATGAGGGGCCTGGGAGATAGCATGGAGGTAAGGCGTTTGCCTTTCATGCAAAAGGTCATCGGTTTGAATCCCGGTGCCCCATATGGTCCCCCGTGCCTGCCAGGAGCAATTTCTGAGCATGGAGCCAGGAGTAAACCCTGAGCACTGCCGGGAGTGACCCAAAAAAACAAAAACAAATAAAATTTGAAATATGAATCACAAAAAAAGACTGGAGATCTAATGAGTGAAGTCCTAAGGATAAAGTAACTTGTTTTTGTTTTAAAAAAGCTCAGTTACTAATAAATAGTCTTATGGTCCCCTGAGCCAGCTCAGTATGGTCCCCAAATTATAATAATAATAATAATAATAATAATAATGTTTTAAATAAAGAGGAAATTAGTTCTGCTATATGTGGAAATTCCTCTAAATTTTCAGATCTTACCAATTTTTGAGCAGGCATGTGTGTGTGTGTGTGTGTGTGTGTGTGTGTGTGTGTGTGTGTGTGTGTGTGTGTAGTTTGTTTTCTTTTGTTTTGGCCACACCTGGTGACACTCAAGGATTACACCTGGCTATGTGCTCAGGAACCGCTTCTGGCTTGGGGGGCCATATGGGATGCCATGGAACTGAACCTCGGTCCTTCCTAGACTAGTGTGCCAAGCCTTACCACTAGCACCATGGCACCAGCCCTAACAGGCATGTGTTTTACTTATAAATCCTGTGCTCAAAAAACTTTATTAGCATTAGCTGACTCCGATATTCATGGAATATGAACTATAGTATCAAGATAAAGAATATATAAAAACATCATTGTGAAATATATATTCAGCAAATTGCCTATATTATTCTCTAGTTAGTACAGGACCCACATGAAAAAAAATAATATGACTAGATTAACACAAAACTACTCTTTTATCCCAAAACATCCCCTGAATACTTCTGAAAATGCATTTACTTGATTTTTGTAAGTTGATAAAAATTGAATTATGTAGTTCTACTGCTGTTGTGACTGTATCACATGCCCAACGTTCTAGCCCAATGAACATTTTATTTGAAACAGCAAGTCCATTATAAGTTTGTTGATGATAGACTTCTCATTTTGTATGCCTCTTAAATATTAATATTCTACTTCTCATTCTTTATTAATGTTGCTGAGGGTTTTGATCATATTCAAATGGCCATTTCTTATTATTTTTGTCTATGGTTTTATTTGGGGGCGGGTTTACAGTGCAAGGGGTCAGACTTGGGCTCCCATGCGCCAGGCATCGCTCGCTCCATCTCAACCACACCTCAACCCCACTGTATACTTCCAACCCTGGGCTGCATTAATCTTCCTTCTCCATTTTCTGGCATTGATTTTGTGAGATCCAGTGTCTTGGTTCTGCCTCTTCCCGTTCTGCAGTATTGTCTGGCACCTCGAAAGCTCCCCTCTACTGCATGAGCCTGTTTGGCAACTGTGCCTCTGCTCCTCCTTCTCAGAGCTTCTTTTCCAGTAGTGGTTACCCTAAAAGGTCTTTCTTCATATCGAAACATTTGGATCTTTTTTACTGCTCTACTCTGAGATGATTTCACTTACATGTGCTATATAATTTTACTAATCTCTAATCTGAAAATATTCATGGTTCACATTTATTAAGCTGAACAATTTGAATGCGTGTACTTTCTGTATGCATATTTCAAGAGGAAATTTAAATGTCTCATCAGTGTGTTATCCAGTACAGAATGTGTTCCTTTGATTCTCATGGTTTATGTTTCTAGCTCAGGATGGATCAAGAGGATTCCCTTTATGTGAGAGTCTCAATAAATCAAGATTATAGTAATGCTCACAGTTGTACAGGGGGACACTTTTGTTTCCAAACATTTAAATCCAATTTTGAGTATTAAGGTTCAGTAAATATGTTATTTAAATAAATGCTCTGAGCCAGAGTAATAGAACAGTAAATAGAATGCTTATCTTGGATGCAGCCAACTCAGATTCAATTCCCAGCCTCATATAGGAGTGACCTAAAATTTAAAATACTACTACTAGTAATAATATTTTTTAAATTCTGATGAATATGAATAAATCAGCATGTTTTCTTAATTTGACCATTTTTTTCTGATCATTGGTACAGGAATGATATGTGAGAAACAGGGATAAAAATTTTTTTTAAAGAAAAAACCTAAAGGAAAAGAAAAAATAGAAAAAAAAAACCAAAAAGAATGTTTTTAACATGAAGAAATAAATCAGGGTAACTTGTGAGATATTCTTGGGAATTCAAACCAAGGTTGCAGCTGCAGTGAGTACACCTTACCTCTAGTATACTTTTCTGACTCCCTTATACTTATTTTTAATCCATCCCATTGTAGAATTTGCATGTCTTATATTTAAGTATTGAAATACTTATGTTTATGATACACCTTTTTTTTTTTTTTTTTTTTTTTTTTTTTTTTTTTTTTTTTTTTTTTTTTTTGGTTTTTGGGCCACACCCGGTGACGCTCAGGGGTTACTCCTGGCTATTCGCTCAGAAGTTGCTCCTGGCAGGCACAGGGGACCATATGGGGAATCGGGGGATCGAACCGTGGTCCATCCTAGGTTAGCGCAGGCACCTTACCTCCAGCGCCACCGCCCGGCCCCTATGATACACCTTTTAATTGGAGAATTTCTAAGGCATAGGGAACAGATTACTTTTATATCCTGATATCACAGTATAACTATTCTATATGCAAAAATGCTAGAACAAAATTAAACATCTATGTAGAAGATATAGAAATAGTAATTATATTGATCATATTGAAATACCTTTTTCCTTAATTTCTAATTCCTTGATACATTTTTCCTTAATTGCCTTGATGTTACAGTTCACCAGAATAGATTCTGAGTATTATGTGTTTCTTCCCAAATTTGAATTAGATGTTGATTTGATTTATACATTTTTGTTTTCATGTCTTTGTCCTGAGTGCTGGCAGTGGACACTTGTGAGTAAACCAGAAAATAAATGTAGAGTTAGAAGATGCAGTCAAAAGTTAAAATAGTAAATTAATCATTCTTAATTCTGGCTCCATTATATTTATTTTTAATCCATTCCACTGTATAATTCGCATGGCTTATGTTAATTTAATTAGTGAAATATTATTGACTGTTTATGATCCACCTTTTAGTTGGAGAATTTTTGAAGAATGGGTTCTGCATCTCAGGCTTCATTGTCACTTCACTGAATGCTCTAAAACCTTCCAATATACTCATGTTGTTTGCACCTACCACCTTACAAACATGACCTGCTTATTCAGATGATAGTTTTCACATGTATTTCTAATTCTCTTAATTTCATCAAACAGCTATGTCCATTACTATTTCTAAACATGTTAAAATATTCATGAAGAGGCCAGAGTGATGGCGCAGTGGTAGAGAATTTTGCCTTGTACCCAGCTGACCCAGGACAGACTGTGGTTTGATCCCCCAGCATTCCATATGGTCCCCAATCCAGGAGCAATTTCTTAGCACATAGCCAGGAGTAACCCCTGAGTGTCACCAGGTGTGGCCCAAAATTTTTAAAAATATTCATGAAGAAAATAATGGAAAGAGTATACATATACAGATATAAATGTCTGCATATATACATATATATAGAGAGAGAGAAGTTATAAAGTCAAATCTAGTGATGAAATCAGATGAGGGACTTTTAGCAATAACATTATTGTTTCTATCTGGAAAATAATTGCTGAAAAAGCAGGTTTATGTGGGCTGTTATTTGAGGGCTGATCATGCTTTATGCTTTGATAATCTAAATGATAAATCTTGACAATTATCCCAACTTTTATATCTGTCAACAAAGCTGTGGCTTCTCCTTAATAGAGTCACAATTCTGCAGAAGCATCTGATATTGTCACTTCAGAAGAATAAATCTGAAGAATACACTGTCTTCAAAGGGCCAATGAGGTAGCACAGTGATTACACACTTGGCCTTGCATTCTGATGACCTGGATTTAAGTTCTGTCAGGAGTGGCCAGTGTCAGTAATACAAATAAGTAATCCAGGTATCAAAATGTTAATTTTTCAAGAGGGTCTGTCTCAGGGTGAACAGTGAGCTGCCTCTCCTAAGGCTCTTCAAAAAGCAGAGTTTCACATTAATGAAATATTGTTTATGGCAACTCTGAGCAAGTATTTGAATAAAACTAGTACTTACAGGGCACAGCAATAGTACAGCATTTGCCTTGCATGTGGCTGACCCAGGATGAACCCAACTTCAATCCCTGGCATTCCATATGGTTCCCCGAGCCTTCCAGGAGCTATTTCTGAGCGCAGAGTCAGGATTAACTTTTGACTGCTGCCGGGTGTGGATCCCCCCACCCCCAAAATAAAACAACTTGTACATACAGAAAAAAAGAGTTCTGGGGCTGGAGAGATAACATGGAGGTAGGGCATTTGCCTTCCATGCAGAAGGATGGTGGTTCGAATCCCAGCATCCCATATGGTCCCCCAAGCCTGCCAGAAGCGATTTCTGATCATAGAGCTAGGAGTAACCCCTGAATACTGCCGGGTGTGACCCAAAAACAAAACAAAAAACAAACAAAACAAACAAAAAAAGAGTTCTCATAACTCAGTGAAACCATTTCTATCAGTGATAGTGAGGATAGCAAGGGGACATTGGGCAGTGAACATCAAGTGAACATCAAAGCAATTAGGGAAAATTGTATTAAGGAATGAGGAATTAACTAATTAAGGAAAAAGGTATTTCAATATGATCAATGTAATTACTATTTCGGTATCTTCTACATGGATACTAATTTTGTTCTAGCATTTTTGCATATAGAATAGCTATGATGTGATATCAGAGTATAAAAATAATCTGATCCCTGTGCCTTAGAAATTCTCCAACTGGAAATAATGGAGGGTACCAAAACCAAACAGTCATATGAACATTGAGTAGAAATAAAAAAATGGGGGTGGGAAGGTGGCGCTAGAGGTAAGGTGTCTGCCTTGCAAGTGCTAGCATAGGACCGACCCTGGTTTGATCCCCCAAGTCCCATATGGTCCCCAAAAGCCAGGAGCGATTTCTGGGTATGTAGCCAGGTGTAACCCCTGAGCAGCATCAAATGGGTGTGGACCAAAAACAAAAAAACGAAAAAAAAAAAAGAAAAAATTATCAGACTTAAACACCAAATCCAAAGCCAACAACAGAATTGATACCCAATGTACATCAAGCTAGACACAGAGGGAACCACTTCTATGAGCAGCCCTGGGAGCAAGGGAAGGGGATATGGGATGCATACTGGGAACAGGGGTGAAGGGAAGACAACATTGGTGGTGGGAATGCCCCTGATTCAATGTCACTATGTACCTAAAATATTACTGTGAAAGATGTGTAATTCACTTTGGTCAAAATAAAAATTATTTTAAAAAAAGAAAGAATGGACCCGGGAGATAGCATGGAGGTAAGGCGTTTGCCTTTCATGCAAAAGGTCATCGGTTCGAATCCCGGTGCCCCATATGGTCCCCCGTGCCTGCCAGGAGCAATTTCTGAG
>PVKC010035091.1:0-13558 GCA_004027635.1 Crocidura indochinensis | reverse complement strand
ATCCTGAGACATCTACATGAGAAATAGTATATTATATATTTCTACGAGTTGAAAACTCGTGGAGTTTAAGTAAGATTTGTTGAATAGGAGTCCTAGTGGTAGTAAAGTGGTTAGGGCATTTGCTTCCCATGAGGCTCATCTGGGCTCAACCACTGGCTTCCCTTGAGACAGCCAGGAGTGAAGGAGTTAACACCAGAGCATCTCAGAAATGGCCTGTGATAAATGAAATAAAATGAACAGATTTGCTTAATGGCATACAACCTCAGCTAGATAGGATTCAGACCCAGATTTTCTGACTCTATTTTATTATTCTTTAGAAGTAGGGATTAAAGATTTGAAAATTCCATTGTAACTTATCTTGAGGGCAGTTGTAAAAATTCTAGATGATCTTTGTAGCATCAGTGACTTAGGCATTTATCTCAGTATAGTTTTTTAATTGTAACGTATTCAACGTGGTAAAAACAGTGTTGATGTTTATGGTTTTCGAGAACAAAGGTACTGTACCATCATTACCACCATGTCCAAGACTATCCAGCACTGTTATGTGTTACTTCTAGTCTTTTCCCTTCTAGCATCCTTCCCACCATGCCTTTGTAACCTTAGTTCTATGATACAAATTTAATATCTTAACAAATTAATCTAATATCTTTATATGCTTCTCTTTTTGTGTGGAGTATAGAGGCAAAAAAGCAGATTTTCTATTGTTCTATTCTATGAAATTTCTATTCTTATTTTTTTGAAATATCCTCAGATTGTTCTCCATAGAGACCTTGTTTAGGGTCAACTTCCATCCTCCTGGTGCCTTCCCCCCTCCCCAGCTAATCAGGAAGGAAGGAACTGATGACCAGAGGCACTATTTCATTGCAATATAGTTTATATAGAACAAGAGGAATTGGGATACATTTGGGGTGCAGAGCAAAACGGAAGTATAGCCAGGGGGAGGGAGACATCAGGGAGAAGATAAGCATAAACATTGTGGTTTAGGATATCTCTCAGGAGTAACACAGTTGGGTTAAATATAATATAAATAATATTAAATAAATATAAAATGTCTGTTATCTCCTTAATTCTGAGCTCTCTGTGAGGGAGAATGGAAAGCCAGAAGTCAAGTCTCATGTAACCACAGATTGGGAGGCACCCACATTTCTACTGTCCTTCTTCGTCTCTGGAACAGTGTCTCAAGAAACTTCCACCTCAAAGAGAATCCCTGGAAAAATTGCTCTATGGGGTCATTTCGTCTCTATGGAGTTCTGTCTGTCAGCTAATTCAGGAATAGCATTATAGGACGGATCCAAAAGAAAATAAACAAGTAAAACTTTCTTCCAATACTGAATAAAGGTTCCCTTTACAACACATTTCCACCAACATCAGCTCTTTGTGCTATATATTTTTTAGAATTTTTGCCACGTCAGATGTACACAGGACTTGTTCCTGGTTCTGCACTTAGGAATCATGTCTGCATGGCTCGGGACCATCTGCGGTGGTAGGGATAGAACCCTGGTCTGCTGCATAAATACAAAAGCCTTACCTACTATAATATCTTTCTGGCCCCTGTCTCTGGTATTTTTGATATAAACTATTTTCACTAGTGTGAGATGAGATCTCATCATTTTGATTTGTTTTTATTTGAATATCTAGTAACTGGTGACATTGAATGTATCTTTGTTTCTTGGTGATTGCATTTTATATTAACTTTATGTCATATTATATAGCACTTCAGTTTAATTGTTTTGTCCTTTAACTTATTGGCTTGAATAATTGCAATTTTTGACTAGCACATAATGTATACTAAAAGGTATTTACTATATGTTTTTATCTATTCTTTTAAGGTCAATATGAAAATATGGGATAGGGAGTAGGGGAAACTAATATATTTGTAATAGGAGGCATCTTGGCATATTGTGATTTTGTACAGGATATATAGAATAATGGAATGAGAAAACGTATCATGAGATTTAAAATTTGTTTAGCAATATGTTTTCATTTGCTTATACTTACTTACCACAATGTGCCATGCCATATGGTAGAGAATGAAAAAGAAATGTTCTCCACTTTTCAGGATATTTAACACTGGTAGAGAAATAAATCATGGAAAATCTGGCAAGAAACAACTGATGTGCTTAGATATGATATAAGATCATATCTTGTAACCAGAATATCTATCCCATGAAAGAGAAAGAAGACATTATTTTTGAGTTGATTGGAAATCATTTATTCTAAGAAATTTGTAAATTGAATGAGAGTAATAGCTGAGTATATTTTTGCTTACCATTATCCCAACCTAACACTTAATATGGTGCTCATATATTTAATAATTAAATGATGTTAGCATATGTGGGAAAAGCCATTTCCACCATGAATCTAATGTCATGCGCTTAGATAATCACTCTAAAACTATGAGCAGAAAGAAAGAGAATGTTCTGTTTAATCATTCATTAGCATGTGTCCAACATAATGACCACAACCTTTCCTAATGGCACATTATGTGTTCCCCTATATTCTTACCATAACAACAATGTAGTAGTCAATATTTTGACTTCATTATGAGATAAACTTGAGGTTGTGTTTTATCTCAGGTACTTATAGTTATATAACTTATTGTTTTCCTCATCTGCTTAATGGGACTTGTACCAGTACTTACATTAGTGGGTAATTATAGAATCAAATATGCAAAGCATGTAAACAACACAGTCCATAGCTAGGAGTCTATAACTATTCCCTATGCCTCTTTGATTGATAGTTGATGTAAGCCATGATTATCTTTAGATTTTTACTATTTAATATGTATTTTAAGAGGAATATTTGAATCTCTTTTGCTCACAGATTCAGAGACATACTGTGTGTTTCAAGACAAGAAGTACAGAGTAGGTGAGAGATGGCATCCTTTTCTGGAACCTTACGGATTGGTTTACTGCGTGAACTGCATCTGTTCAGAGGTACAGTCTCAATTATATGATTTTCCACGTGGGACCGCGACAAGAAGGAATCCTTTTAGGAGAAGATGGGTGAAAAAAGGCCTAGGAGAAGAGAGTAAACATATTGAAAGGAAAATTACCATCTTCTCTCTTACCTCTGTTGCTTTTGAGTTTTATTTTTGTGGTATCTGTGATTGTTTTCTTTGGTTGCATAGTTATCTCCTTGGTGAATTATATTAGACTTGATGACAGAAGACAGAATGGATTGATGGTAGGAACAGGGTGGGGCTATCAATATAATATCTTAGTTATAGTTTAATATAAGTTTGGAAAGCCATGTTTAATACTTAATAGTTAGACATTCATATTTTCTTTAGTATCACCTCAACTAATAGCTGAATTAGAATTGATGCTCTGAAATTTGACCTAGGTAGTGAGAATTAGACTTGTCTTACCATTGATTTGTTTCCAGAATCGTTACTTTCAGGTGTGTTTGGGGTAGTTTAATGCCATCTGTACAATAGACAATGTCCTTGACTTACCTATAATCTATCTTTTAAATAAATCATAATATCCTATACTAGGCCAGAGTGTATTTTTCTTTTATTCTTTATTTTTGGACAAAGAAAAAAGCCATTGTGCTTCTTTTTGGGGGGAAGAGGTGCCTATCCAAAGGTGCTCAGGGATGACTGCTGTCTATGTGCTCAGGGTCTGTGTGAGGAGTCATAATTTAAAATAATTGAAAACATTTTTCTCAATATTTTACACCCCTTTTCATATCCCTCTTTATCCCCAGGTTACCCTTTATATTAAATTTTTTAGTAGTGTGCCTTTACATTTTGTGTGTCAATCAAATTTATATCTTTATATTGCACACATAAGTGAAGTAATCTAATACTTGCCTTATTCCTTCTGATTTCTTCTACTTCAAATTATTCCCTAGATTTCTTTTTATTTTGTTGTAAAGCTGAATATTGTTCAGTTATATGACTGTAAGTCATCTGTTTTATCCAGTAATCTATTGATAAAGTCTTTATTATCTCTCATATTTTAAATCTTTTAAATAGGGCTGCAATAGCATTATTTATTGACTTCAATATAGGTGATGTTTTGGCCCAGAGCATCCCTTGTTAGAGGGTGAGACATTATTCTGAGCAGTGTAAGTTGTTTGTCATCATTCCTTCTCTCTTTTCACTACATGCTTTAGTAGCACTAACCCACTAAACCCAGTTGTGATGACCAAATATGTCCCCATACTTAATCTATGTTGTATGGGAAATACATGACCCCAAGTAGAAAGTTACTATACTGGTGCAGTTGGAAAGAGAGTCCTTGTACATGTATTAAGAATTTAAATTGCAGATATAATGACTTTCCCAATATTACTTGAAATGTCCTGGAGAACTGCAACTATCTGTTTCTTTAGAACAAAAATAAATAAATCTCAAGAACCCAAATATACCACATGAAATCCTAATTATTGGAAATTGAACTTTTAAAAATTGAACGTTTAGATTTTTTTGTTTTTGTTTTTATTTTTATCTATACCCAGCCATTCTTAGACATAACTGTGCTCAGGGATTACTCCTGGTCACTTCTGATGATGCTCAGGGTACTATATTAGATCCTGTGCATTGAACCCACGTGACCTCCTACTTAAAAAGAAAGTGTTTTACAAACTGTAATACCTCTGGCTCTTGGCCTTCTACAATTTTAAGTATGCATAAGTCTAACCTTCAAGCAATAACCAGCTATGACCTTTGTAGGGCTATGGGATAAAAACACACTCATTTCCTGGGCCATGTTAACTTAGATGAGTTATTTGAAATCTCTAGATTATTTTAGATTCTTTAAAATAAGGTTAAAGTACTATATATTTTGTAGAGTTGTAGTAAGAGTTTAATTTACTAATCCAGGGCTGGAGAAATAGCATGGTGATAAGACGTTTGCCTTGCATGCAGCAGGAATGTGGTTTGAATCCTGACATCCCATATGGTCCTCTGAGCCTGCCAGGGGAGATTTCTGAGCAAAGAGCCAGGTGTAACCCCTGAGCACTGCCGGGTGTGACCCAAAAACCAAAAAAAAATTTACTAATCCATTTAATAGCTTCAAAGCAGTGACAACAGTCAAATTCAAGAATTGTTAACTACTAGAATGCCTGTCTTGAATACAGGCAGGGGATGGGAAGGGGAAGGGGGAATGCTACACTGGTGAAGGGGGGTGTTCTGTTTGTGACTATAATCCAACTATGATCACGTTACTTAAATAAAAATATATTTAAAAAAGAAATATTTAAAAAAGAAATGTTAACTACTATCATTTCATCATCAACTTTACATTTAGATATTTTTTTTACTAATTTATTAACTCTAGAAAGGATATTTATTATACAGCACTATGGAGAAATCAATCCAGAGTTCAGCCAGGAAGAATGGCTTATGATGTGCTTTGGTGATATCATTTCAAGATGATATCACTGATATCAAGGAGAACTGATCAAGTCCTATAGTGTTTCAAATTGCAGAACTCCAGAATTTTATTCTAGCAAGTCCATGGTAAAATACAAAAGGTTGTATTAGTGTTTCATATTTGTTTAAAATAAACTTCCCTTTAGTATTTAAGAGAGTTATTCAATCACAAGGGGACAGATTATCTGTCTTTTGTGACATGTTTATGTCATATACTGCCCAACACATTGGATGGCTAAGCATTGAAATCTGAGACTTTTTTCCTGCAAAACAGTGAAATGCTACTATGATAATAATGCCAAATGCTAAAGTGTGAGGAAATTTTTCTTTATTTATTTAGGGGGGCTCACCCCATGGTACATAGTACCCCTACTTAGTACTCACATATCATTCCTGGGAGAGTTCAGTAGTTGACTTAAAGTGCTGAACTTGAACATGATTGCTCTGCTTACAATATATGCTTTTCAGCCCAATGAGCCATCTCTTAGACTCAGCTTCTCTTTTTCCATCATCTTCATCATCACTTTTTTCCCACAATAACAGAAAGAAGAAAATCCTGTTTTGAATGAAATATGGATAACTATATTAATTAAAATCGTTTTGGTCTTCCTGTATTCTAGCAATGGTTGAAAGTTGTCAGAGATAGAACTCCTGTTTGTAATAGTAAATCAAATGGTGTTCTAGCTAAAACCCCAAACTTTAGCATTTACTTAAAATATATGGGGTGAGGTGGCTGGAGAGATAGCATGGAGGTAAGACATGCAGAAAGATGGTGGTTCAAATCCCGGCATCCCATATGGTCCCCCGAGCCTGCCAGGAGCGATTTCTAAGCGTAGAGCCAGGAGTAACCCCTGAGAACTGCTAGGTGTGACCCCAAAACAAAAACAAAACAAAACAAATATTGAGTTAAATGGGGGTCACACAGTGTATTTATTGGACCAATCCAGATGTATATGCTTAGATACATCTTTGGTGTGGTAGCAACTCAGTGGACCCATAACGTATCCCTTCCATTCCAGGACTTTGAATAAATGATAATGGAGTCAAGCTAGGCTCTGCAGCTTCATCTGGGAAATGATAGCTTTGTCACAGTAGATCAGAATAAACCTCTGCCTAATTGTGGGAGACTATAAAATGTAGCAGTAGTGATCTTCCACTTAGAAAACTATGTCCCCATGCTAACAACCAGCCCAAATTAGGTGCTAGTGATGAGAAAAGGAACGATAATGCTAATTTCATTCAGCTTCTCTGCAACGTGTTATACACTATCTGGCCGAGTTCCTGCATGATCTCTCAAAGAAGTGTCATCCCCATGACCTTAAAAATATTTGTATTTATTTATGTATTTGGTTTCGGGGCCAAACCCAGTGATGCTTGAGAGTTACTCCTGGCTATGCTCTCAGAAATCGCGCCTGGCTTGGGGGACCATATGGGACGCCAGGAGGTTTGAACTGCAGTCTATCCTAGGCTAGCAATGACAAGGCAGATGCCTTACGGCTCCTCACCACAGCTCCAGCCCTTATTTTTATTCTTATGTCTTCTTGTCTTTCAGAATGGAAACGTGCTTTGTAGCAGAATCAAATGTCCAAGTCTTCAGTGCCTCTCCCCTGTGCATATTCCTCATCTGTGCTGCCCTCGCTGCCCAGGTAAACCAACTCACCTCCAGCTATGAACTGATTTCTCCCTCCACAATCCAAACTACTTATATCTTCTATTCCTCCGAAGGAAAATGTCCAGACAGAAATAACAGTAGGATGTCTTTAGACAGCCTAAAATGGCTCCTACATACTGTTTCTAGATGAGCAAGACATATTTTAGACTCTAGTAAATAGGTTAACTTTTTGATTTTCATTGGACATTTAACAATTGAAGATGTACATCAGTTGGGAGAAAGAAATTTGGCCCACAGATTTTTTTTGTCATAAACAGCCTCTCCTTGTCAAGGGCAGTAATCACCGGTGGCATTACACATGGCAGCACATACCGTATGGAATTAGTTCTGGAATTACATCTGAACATAGCTTCTAAATGAGGAGGGGGTGTTGATATATCAGAGGAGATTCATCAGTGAGGTTTATGACGTACATCTGTATGGTGTTGAATAGCCAACTCCTTCAGACTGCACACTTACTATATCGACATTAATAGCAGTAATTCTAAGTGGTTAGGCAGGCAGACTTTTTCACAGGACTTTTAGGACATCTATTTTCAAAGTTTTCATTTAGTGTATTTATCTGAGGCAGGACTCCCTCAGCCCACATCTGACTGAGGCCTAGCTCCCATAGATTGATTCGAAATGCTCACGAGATTTATAGAATTCCTCAAAATCACAATGGCAGTATTGGGAACTCGGTAGAAGAAGCCTTGTACTCAAGTTATTCAACAGACAGAGGTACTTTAGTTGTGTTTCATATGTGGACGTTAAGGGTTCAGTGGATCCTTTAAAATTTTTCTTTTCTGCTTTTGGTGTAACTGCACATACACATAGATCCTTTAGAAGGGTTCTTTATTGTTATTTGTTCATTGTTTATTTGTTATAAAAGGGTATATATATATATATAAGTATATATATATATATCCCCTAAGTAGTGAAGAAGCACTGGTTTGGGACAAAATTGGTATCTTTATAGAAATGAGAAATTTTCCAGATTGTATAAATATTCTGAGCAAAAAGTTATGGATCTGACATTGGATCAATCTGACAGTTGTCTTTGAATATCTAAATGCAACTTAAACATTTGTGATTTCTTGCTTCTTCTACTTAAAATAGGTCACAAAGGTGTGGTATTGGTGAGGTCACGAAGGTGTGGTATTGGTGATAAATGCGAGACAGTTTCTGATAAAGAAGCTAATCAGGAAAGTTATTTTTTTATCTGCCAAGTTACTTATCAGAAAATGTATAAAAAGTTTAGTTTTCCCCAGAAGTCTGAAAAGCTGGTTTAATGTCATAGAAATATCTAAGCAATGTAAAATCATTTTCCCTTGTGAAAAGAGATAGATAACACATACAAAATGAAAACACAAAACAAACTATAGCTATCATTTATCTCAGCTATCTAATAGGAAACATTATTAAAGAATATGAAAGGTATAAAGTAACAGTGATTTTAGGATTAAAAGGAAGTGCTAACAGGAGTAAGGTCATAAAGCTCAATAAATAGAAAAGTGAAGTAAATTAACATATTATCTTTAAGATGTAAAAGCCCATTTTATAAAGTATAAAAGCCAACTGGTTCTTTCCAATATCTTCATTTTTCTGCATTGCACTTCCTTGTGAATTCATTTATTCTTCCTGTTATAGAAGTTAATAGTTTTTACTCTGTGTAGTGCACTTAAGTTATCTAATCCTTCTGTGCAAAAGATGCCTTTTTTTGCATTTATTATTGAATGACAATTTGGTTGGGTATAGACTAGTGTGTACACAATATCTTTTCCACAGATTTTTGAAGGTACTGATAAATGAATTGTTGGCATCATTTGTTATCAAGTTTAAGATATAATATTCAATTATGCAGCTGTCAGAAGAGATGAAGTCATGAAATTTTCCTACACATGGATGTACATGGAATCTACCATGATGAGTGAAATAAGTCAGAGAGAGAGAGAAAAGCACAGAATGATATCATTCATGTATGGGTTTTAAGAAAAATGAAAGACACTCTTGCAATAATAATAATTTTCAGACACAAAAGAGAAAAGAGCTGAAAGTTCCAGCTCACCTCATGAAGCTCACCACAAATAGTGATGAGTTTAGTTAGAGAAATAACTACATATTAAACTGTCTTAATAATGAGAATGTATGAGGGAAATGGAGAGCCTGTCCAGAGTACAGGCGGGGGGTGGGTGGGAGGAGGGAGATTTAGGACAATGGTGATGGGAACGTTGCACTGGTGATGGGTGGTGTTCTTTACATGACTGAAACCCAAACACAATTATGTATGTAATCAAGGTGTTAAAATAAAATAAAATAAAATAAAATAAAGAAAAAAAGATATAATATTCACAATATGTAGGCTTTAAAGTCCAAAGTTGGTTCTTTTGTAACTGATTTGTTATAATCCTCTATTTCTCAGGGTTTTCACAAACTGATTATGTAAGGTGTACAAATGTAATACACAAAACTGATATACAACATTTTTATTTAACTTATAGAGACATGATATTTTTAGAAAAATATCTCAAAGCTCACTTCAAATTTATTCAATATTTTATGAAAAATTATCTGTCATATTTTTGTATTAACTGTTAATTCATTTAATTTATTATTCCTTTATTAATTAATCCTTTATTTTTACATTTTAATGCATGCCCACATAATCCCATAATTGAATATATATCACCTTAGATAGTCCATAAATTCAGAAATTCTTTATTCAGCCTTTTTATATTTTGAGAACATTTCATATTTTGATTATTTTATTTTTAATAACAATATTTCCTCCAAGGTTTTAACTATATTTTAAAATGTTGACATGCTATTCATTTTGTAAACCCATGTATTCACAATCTTCTTTTCTCTATTTCTTTAAAACATTTCAGTATCTTTAAAATTTATTTCAGATAATAGCTATATTGTTTTCAGACATGAATTATTTCATTGGCTTTTTAAACAGCATTTCTTATTTCTAAGTATCCATTTATAAACAAACGAGGACCAGAAAGATAATATACATGTTAAGGTGCTTGCTGTGAACATGGTTTTTATTCCCCAAGTACAATAATTACACTGCCATGAGTGACTTCTGAGCACAAATCCATGCATAATTTCTGGTCATTGTAGGGTGTGGCTCACAAAACAATTTTTGTTTAATCATTCATGCAATTTTAATTTTTTGGTGAGGTAGTTGTTCCAGGTCATAAATCAGTATGAAAGAGCTGGATCTTTTCATTTCCTTTCTTCTTATTTTATCAAGCACAAGAATTATGTGTACTTGGTTAAGCTTTAATCAGGTTATCTTGTATATCTCAACTTGAATCTTTCATAAAAAGCTTACTTTTTCATTTTAGCACTGTGTTTTGCAATATTGTTAATGGTAGGATCTCATGCGTAAAATATTATAAAACCCACCTTACATCAGAATACCCGCTTCCCTCTCCCCATCCTTTCTATGATAAACATTTCATTGATGACCATTTCTTAGCTTCTGCTGCCCTTGTGCACTTGTTATTCATGTATTTTACTTCTCATTAGATCCCACACATGAGATCCTATATTAGAGATCTTTTCATTTTATTGTAACCTCTCAGCATGCTACTCTCTGATTAATTCAGATAGCATCAACTCATTTGATTTGATCTTTTCTAAAGCCAAATTTTATTCCAGTGTGCATGCATTTCATATATGTACCGTAGTTTCTTTATCCAATCATTAGATACTTGGACTGTTTACTGGTTTTCACTAGTGTGACTGCAATGAACATGGGCTTGCATGTTCAAAACAGAATTCTTGGACTTTGGGATGGATGCCAAGAGCAGGATACCTGGGTCACATAAGAGCTCTATTGCTAGTTCTTTTAGAGGTGCTCAAATAGTTTTCCAAAAAGTTGGAAACAGTTGACATTCCTACCAGAATAAATGAGAGCTCTACTTGCCCTACATCCACATTGTCATTGTTTAATTTTTTGTTATGTACCAGTTTCACTGGTGTGAAAATAGCTGTGGAAATCTGTAGCTAGTTTCTAGGCAAAAAAAAAAAAAAGAATTAGAACAAAACTATTTTTTAATTTCAATTCATAATTTTGTCTCAGAATATCAATGGGCAATTCATTTAACAAAAGTTATATAACTATATCTCATATATAATATAGTGAATATTATATATAATAAAATATATATTATATATAACAAAAGTCAGTACTAAAATAATAAAAGTATACCAGGAAATAGAAACATATCCTCTGTTCATATATTATAAAGATCAATATTTTCAGGATGATAATTTTTCACAAAAAATTTTATAGATTCAATGCAGTGTATAAAATATTTGATAATTATTTTATCCTAGAATAAAAGATTATGGGTGGCTTCACTTTTCCCACTTTTAAAGTATTCTATAAAGTTGTAGCAATCAAAATAGTGCATTTCTAAAATAAGAACAGAGTCTCATATCTATGGAATAAAATTGAAAACACAGGTAGAGTTCCACAGGTGTTCAACTATGGAGCAAAAGCAATGAAGTGAAGGAAGTAAAGCCTTTGCAACAAATGGTATTTGCCTGTTTACAAGGTAAAAAATGATATCATACCCCCGTTTTTTGTTTTTTGTTTTTTTGGCCACACCCGTTTGTTGCTCAGGGGTTACTCCTGGCTAAGTGCTCAGAAATTGCCCCTGGCTTGGGGGGACCATATGGGACGCGGGGGGATTGAACCGCTGTCCTTCCTTAGCTAGCACTTGCAAGGCAGACACCTTACCTCTAGCGCCACCTCACCATCCCCAACATACCCCCTTTTAACTCCACGAACAAGAGTCAAATCAAAGTGGATTAAAGACCTCAATATTACACCTTAATACATAAATTATTTTAGAAAGAATAGAGGTAAAACACTATGAAATTGAATTTAGAGGCAGCCTCAATGATCCCATACCCTGACCGAACAAATGGAATTAAAGATAAACAAATGGAATATATTAGGCTCATAATCTTTGCACTGCAAAGGAAACAATAACCATGATTTAAAGATAAATTTTCAGATTTGGAGAAAATATCCACCACCAGTCATGTAAGAAAGGACTGATATTCTATATATATTAAATATTGGTAGAACTTAATGTAAAAAGATTTTCAAACTGGGGCAGATCCCTAGACTCAATCTCTTTTTAAGGTGTAAATTGAGCCATTACAGGTCATTGGTACACTGGCCCATGCAGCAGCAAGCTGGCCATCTTGGGAAAGGGGCTTAAATTCCTGCCCTGCCAAAGCCACGCCTGCTGCCTCCATCACCCATAATCACCATATTCCCTTTGGGGACGCCAGCCTGACCAAACCTTAGGTACAGATTCTGGGACTATATCACCAGATCTTCTTGGAGCGAGTTCAGACACTCTTCTTCTGTATCTTCCTTCTTCCAAGAACAGAGACAGGTGGGTACATGCTCCTAAAATTCATAGTTTTAATATTAGTGCTGTAATTCTCTAGACAAATTCATATGTTTAATGTTGTCTTCCCTATAGGAACACACCAATATAACAGAATAGACAGCTAATTGAAGATACAATAATTTTTACAAATCTGCTTGCTACTGTACTTTTTCCTTTTTATTTATTTCTTATTTAAAATGTTTCTTTTATTCCTTTTTATTTTCTTCTTCATATTTTCAATAACGTTGCATTAACTTACCTGGAAATACATTCTTTATGATTAAGTATGTCAACTATGTGATGCATTTTCTTTGAATTAAGTTTGAAAATGTAAAAAAAAAGGATATAAGTAAATCTAGTATGAAATCCTTTTGTTAATCCACCACAAATAAAGTCTAATTCTGAAAAGTCAAAAAAGAAAAGAGAGAATTTAACTCAACAAAAATAAGTGGCCTGAGAGATAACACAGTGGTACCACATTTGCCTTGCATGCAGCCAACAAGTAGGGACTCAGTTCAATTGCTGGCACCCATATAGTTCCCCAGACTGCAGGAATGATTGCTGAGTGCAGAGCCAGGAGTGACTCCTGAAAGCCGCTGGGTGTGGACCAAAATACCAATCAATCAATCAATCAGTAAAGTTTTAAAAAATACAAAAATAAGTTGAAGAATAAAAACAACTGATATCAATAATTGGAGTAGGAGAGCTGTAGAGAATTTATGCAGACATATAGGTAGCCAAAATGTATATGAAGAGAGCTCTTAAAAAGAGAGAGCTCTGGGGCCGGGTGGTGGCGCTGGAGGTAAGGTGCCTGCGCTAACCTAGAACGGACTGTGGTTTGATCCCCCAGTTCCCCACATGGTCCCCCGTGCCTGCCAGGAGCGACTTCTGAGCGAATAGCCAGGAGTAACCCCTGAGCGTCACCGGGTGTGGCCCAAAAACCAAAAAATAAAAAAAGAGAGCTTTTTTTGAATTTATTTTTTATAATTTTTTCTTTATTTAAACATCTTGATTACAAATATGATTGTGATTAGGTTTTAATCATGTAAAGAACACCCCCTTCACCAGTGCAACATTCCCACCACCAATGTCCCAAAT